>PVJN01011466.1:0-54028 GCA_004026805.1 Lasiurus borealis
CCATTGCCCCCCCTCCCTCCCAGGCATACCCCAACCCCCCAGTGTCTATGTTCATTGGTTATGCTTATATGCATGCATACAAGTCCTTTGATTGATCTCTTATCTACCTCACCTAACTTTAATCTTCCTGCTGTAATTTCACAGTCTGTTTGAAGCTTTACTGTCTCTGTATCTATCCTTTTGTTCATCAGTTTATAATATTCTTTATTATCCACAAATGAGTGAGATCATGTGGTGTTTCTCCTTCATTGATTGGCTTATTTCACTGAGCATAAGGCTCTCCAGTTCCATCCAGGTTGCTGCAAATGGTAAGAGTTCCTTCTTTTTAACGGCAGCATAGAATTCCATTGTGTAGATGTACCACAGTTTTCTGATCCACTCATCTTCTGACAGGCACCTAGGCTGTTTCCAAATTGTAGCTATTGTAAATTGTGCTGCTATGAACATAGGGGTGCATATATATTTTTTTTAAAAAAAAAACTTTTACTTCCTTGGAGGTGGGGGAATCCATTTGTTTTAAAATATATAATGATAGGAGACATATGTAAAACTTTAGACAATAAAAATAATAATCAATAAAATATATAATGATAGTTACTAGCTAGTTTGGGCACAGGATTTGTCACTTACAACCTTATTTTAAATTAATTAAACGATCAGTCTTCTGAACAGAACACACTCACTGAGCTTGTTCTGGTCAGAACGCGAAGTCATTTCTCTCTCCCTGAGTCCCCTGGGCTATATCTAAACTACTTTCATATAAAAGCCTGGAGATTTTTAATTTGAACTACACTTAGCAAGATACACAGCAGCCTGTTTGACAGCAACGGGAACACGCACAATGCGAGCTCTGCAGAGAACGCTGGAAGTCTTACCGTGAAAAGAGCAGGTGGCATCTTCCTGTTTCTAACTGTCAGCAATTGAGATTTAATACCGTTTGATGTTCGTGCATTGAAACTCAACCAAGACTTATAAAAGTTGCTCTCATTTAATTCTCGGTTTTGCTTAAGAGTAGGAAGTGTTTGGACCAGCTCGTTCAGATTCAAAATTTTATTACTGTCTGAATTTTCAAAGTAGGTTGTTCAAGATTCTTCTGAAAAATAATTTCAAGGTGGTCTTTATTATTATTATTATTATTATTATTATTACCTTAGAAGAAGAAATGTGTATTTGTTCATATCAAAGTACCCTATCTTATTTTGCAAATCACCAAGAAGTCATAATTTCCCCCTTATATCTCTTAGAGAGCACCCTATGCATATATATTCAACATAGGACTTTTATCCAAAATACATTTTAAAAACAACTAATATAAAAAAGACAGACAACTCAAAATAAAAAGAAACGTAAATATAAACTTCATGAAAGATAGACCAATAAACATATGAAAAGGTACTCAGTATCATTTTTTTTATGAAGAGATGCAAATTAAAATCACAATAAAATACTACTTCACACTCACTACAATGGCTGGATTGAAAAAAAAGATGAAAAATACAAAGTACTGTCAAGGATGTACAGCATCTGTATGTCCTCTTTAGAGAAGTGTCTATGTAGGTACTTTGTCCATTTTTTTATTGGGTTGTTTGGTTTTCTTGGTGTTGAGTTTTAGAAGTTCTTTGTAAATTTTGGATGTTAACCCCTTACCAAATATGTCCTACCATTGAGAAGGGGGTGTCTTTTCATTTTTTTTTAATTATTTATTTTGCTGTGCAAAACCTTTGCAGTTGATGTAGTCCCATTTGTTTAATGTTATTTTGTTTCCCTTGCCCTAAGAGACATATGAGAAGAAAATATTCCTACGAGAAATGTCTGAGATTTTATTGCCTATGTTTTCTTCGAGGATTTTTATAGTTACCCGAAAAAAATTAAAATGGAACTGCCGTATGACACAGCAATTCCGCGTCTGGGAATTTATCAGAAGAAGAATAGATGCCCTTCTGTGCTCATTGTAGCATTATTTACAAAAGCCAAGATTTTGAAGCCCATCGGTAGATGAGTGGATAAAATAAACAAACAAACAAAAAATAGTACATTTAAACAATAAAATACTTGGTTGTTAGTAAATATAATTTCCCCAAAGAAATGGTGCCTAACATTGATCTACTACATTGATAACTTCTGTCTCAGATTACTACTATATATACACCATGGCACAGCACCTAGAACATGCTGGGCACTTGGTAAATTCCATTAAGCAAATGTAACATATTTATGCTGGAAAAAATAAAACCATGTCATGATACCTTGGCCTAATTTTCCATATGCATCAGCTTTCTCCCTTGTAGAGAAATGAACTTCATCATGATAACTTCTGAGGTGGCTTAATGACATTCTGGCTTTAAAATATTTCTCCTACTGAGGCGTAGCCTTAAATATATGCATTTCAGCAGGAGAGGCTGATAGATTTCGAGAATTAAGTCCTTTGCATCCTAACTCTTTTGTAACTACTACCACATTGGAGACAGATGAGGAGAAGAGCCTTTTCCTATGATTTTGCTGAGATACAAAATGCAAAATAATTCACGACACTAAATCAAAAAAAGAGCCAAACCACAATTCAGCATGCACCTGTCCTTTTTAGTGTTGCATCATTCTGGAGGCCGGGGAGAGGGACATACGTACAGATATTGAGCGGTTTTGAAAAAATGGCGCTGCAATGGATTTTTCCAGATGCTTGCAATGCCATCGAAATTCCGCTCCTCGGTTGTAGGCTTTAAAACAACGTCTGGTATCGTGCCCCTACACTAATGTCACCAGCAGAGAGTGGGACCCACGTCACAAAACTGTAATGAAGACATATATGATCACTTCCAGTCAGCATCAATGTTTTAAATAATGCAGAGCAAAGGCGTTATAGGTGATCCATTATTCATGCCTCTCTCGTACATAAATTTGAAAATGGGATGGTGCTGGTTGCCCTCGGATTCTGGGCCGTGGTGGTTCCATAGTTCAGAACTTTCTACTCTGACATTCTTTTTTTTTTTGCCTAAAAATAATTCTCAAATTGGGTTGTCAGTCACTTATACATTACCCTGTATAACCATTTTCTTCCCCATTTCCACTGTTCAAACACTGGCTGCCTTTGACATTCTTATATTTATAGATTGCTTTTCTTATGTTAAACATAATGTCTAAGATCAAATTGTATATTTGAGATTATTCAGTCAAGAATTGTTGAAAAGCAAGTAAAGTGCATGCTATATTTAATAAAGGTAAACTAGCTTTAATAATAATATATAAAATAATGTGACCAGTGGCAAAACTTTAATTCAATGCCTTGGTTTGAATTATTTTGCTTTTGAGTATCTATCTGATATCTATATATCATCTATATCTACATACATAGTGTTATAATATAGAATATTACATAATATTTAATATATTAGAGATAGTTTTATACATGCTATATATGAACATAAGAAAAATCTGGAGAAATTATAAAACAAATACCATCCCCAACTGTAGTCATTCTTATTCACTTAGAATTAAATTCATTACTTAGTGCTATAATTTTCAAATAAACGCCCTCAGATTATATTTAAAAGGAAAAGTAAATGTAGAATAAACTAAACATTGAATGGATAAGTACAAATCAAATCACACTCATTTAAAATGGTTTTGAGTGGTCATAATGATATAGCAGTTGATCCAATTAATTTGTTGAAATTCTGAAAATGTTATGCAAGGAATTCTGCTGAGTGCCGCTGAGAATCAAAAGATGAACAGGTGTGGAACAGAATGTGCCCTCAGTAAAAAAAAAAGGAAGTTTTTGGAGAAAACATGTACACAGGCTACAGAAATATGATATGATATGATATGATATGATATGATATGATATGATATGATAATGCAACAATGAACATAATCCTTTTGGTTAAAAAGTAGAGATTAAGGACCAGCGGGAATCTACTTAACCTAAGACTGTTAGAGGTTTGAGTTCTAGAGAAAGCAGTGAGTGTCAACAGAGACAAAAAATGAAGAACCTGAGAAAACAAATTATGCTTTAGCCATTATTAAGGATGACACAGAGATATGAATGATTTAAGACCTGTAAGCAATATACTCAACCTGGTGTTTTAATGGATAAATTTGGGAAAAGATCAGTAAGGGAGGGTCTTTGAAGTTCTAGGTCAGATACTATTATCTGAACTAGGGTAGGGACCTTTGGAATAGAGAGAAAAGAAGTATACATTAATAAGAAGTAAAATATATTGCCACACCATTCTGAATAGAAAGTCAGGGTCAACAGAAGACACCTCTAATAAAGGAATATTACCCAAACTATACAAAGCACTCTTCAAACACAAAAACAAGAAAAAAAATGGGCCAAAGGTCTTAACAGACACCTCACCAAAGACATCCGGAGAGCAGACTAGCATATAAAAAGATGCTCCCATCACATGTCCTCAGGGAAATGCACTGAGAAAACACAGCTACTGGAATGACCAAAATCCGGGACACTAATAACCTATAAAGCTGAGGAAGATGTGAAGCAATAGGAACTCTCATTCACTGTCAGTGGGGATGTAAAATGGTACAGTTACTTTGGAAGCCAGTTCGGTGGCTTCTTACAAACCAAACATATTCTTACTGGTGATCCAGCAATCACCCTTCTTGCTATTTGTACAAAGGAGTTGAAAACTTACGTCCACACAAAACCTACACATGGACATTCACAGCAGTTTTATTCATTACTAGAGGCCCGATGCATGAAGATTTGTGCGAGAATGGGCCTTTTTTCCCCTGGCTGCTGGCACTGCCTTCCCATGCTGCCCAGAGGCCCAGAGCTTCTGGGCACCTGTGTATGTAAATTAACCCGCCATCTTTGTTGGGTTGATTTGCATACTCACTCTTGATTGTCTGGTGGGTGTTGCGAAGGTATGGTCAATTTGATTTTTCTCTTTTATTAATGTAGTTTGCCAAAACTTAGAAGCAACTGAGATGTCTTTCAGTAGGTAAATGAATATGTAAACTATGGTGCATCCGGAAATGGATTATTATTTGGCACTAAAAGGAAATGGACTAACAAGCCATAAAAAGAGCAGGAGGAATTTGAAATAGATATTACTAAGTAAACTGAGCTGACCTGAAGAGCTATATACCATCTGATCCATCTATATGACATTTTGGAAAAGTCAAACTATGGAGAGAATAAAAAGATCAATGATTGCAAGGTAGGGAGAAGGATGACTAGGTAGAGTAAAGCATTTGCACTAGTGAAAATACTCTGTATGATACCATGTTAATGGATATATATCTTTATACATCTATTCAAATCCATAGCATGTTCAACAAGAATAAACCCTAATGTAAACCATGGACTCTGGGTAATAATAGTATGCCCAGGTAGATTCATCAGTTATAAAAAAAAAAATATGCTCCAGATGTTGATAATGGGAGAGGCTAAGCAGAGATGGGGTCAGGGTATATGGGAAATCTCTGAACCAGTATATTCCTGTCCATTTTGTGTGAACCTAAAACTACTCTGAAAAAAACACCCCCCACACACACACACACACAACTAAGTCTTAAAATTTAAAAATATCATGGCCACTTCCTTGGAAAGCTTTTTTTAGAAGTAAATTTGGTCACACCGATTAAGTAAGATGTACAGTCAACTGCAGCCACTTCACTGCTGGCTCGTCCTTCAAAATTACTCTTGGAAAAGTCAAGAGCGAGTGCTCCAATCCTTCATTTCTTTAGTGTCACTTTCCAGGGTGGAGGAAGCATGCTCCACCTGGAGAAGGCGCCATGTATATGACTAATGAGCTTTCGCTTGACTGGCTCCCACGGAGGCGCTTATGTGAACGCCGTGGTTCCAAGACGAGTCTATGAGAAAGAATTGAGGACACATGGGGAAATCCAATGACAAATGCATGTGGATGGACGCACTGGAAATGATCCAAAACCCAGGCAGCTTAATTTTAGGTTATTTTCTAAATAATCAATGGTCTTCTGGGCTCTCAAAGTGTATGCGTGAGTATGAATAGGAAATTCCAAAAAAATTCTGTGTGAACTTTAGTAAAGATGAAGTGAAAGAATATTAGCTTTTGCTTAACCGTGACCTTTAGCTATTGCGATCATAAAAGTCAGGACTAAAAAAAATTCCAAAAGTAACTGTGAGAAAGAAGTTGGAAGGGCTCTGTACCACCTGAGGGATTAGCAAACTACACGGGTGTGGTTTCGAAGGTGACTATGCTCAGAAATATTGATGTAAGGAGATATTACTAAAGTCCCCTCCCCCTTGCTTCGCTGCTTAACTCTCAACATCTTTACCAACGCTTTTAGAAACGTAGCAGTGTTAAGCATTCTTTCTGCTCAAAACAGTGGTATATACAAATAATAGCATCTACATTCAAGAACAAGCATTAGAAATCAAAACAAACAATCTTCTCCTACATACACACACACACACATACATACATACATACACACACACACACACACACACACACACACAAAGAAATGCTATTTTTGATCAACAATATGGCATACAACTATGAACCAAATTGTCTAACACAACCAATGTGTGTGCATATACATTTTCAATGGCCATCCTTCATTAACCCATTAAAGGTAAATCCAAGAAGTGTAATAAAACATTTTTCCAAGTATGCTATACAGAAAATTTTTTTCAATGTTTCTAAGAGCAAATAATTTTAGAAACGGATGAGATCATTAATGAAATTAACTGCAGAAATTCTAAGCATGTTCATATGCTAAAAAAATAAAATCATGACTTTCCCAGCAAGGCTAATCTCAATCAAATCCCTCAAAATCAATCCATCTCCTCTCTTTCACACCTTCTCTCCTTTCCTCTCTTATTGTATTAATCAGGGTTATCCAGAAAATAAAAAAATAAAAAAACAAGATATATAAAGTACACGAATATCTATAAAGGAGTAATTAATAGGAACTGACTTACATGGTTCTGGAGGCTGAGAAGTCCACAATCTGCCTTCTATCAGCTAGAGAACCAGTGATTCAGTCCGAGATCAAAGGCTGAGAGTGGAGGCTGATGGTGTTAAGTCCAGACATGAGTCCAAAAGCCCAAGAACCAGGAACGCTGACGTCCTAGGACAGGAAAAGATGACGTCTCAGCTGAGGCAAAGAGACCACCAACTGGCCCCTCCTCTGCCTTTCTGTCCCATTTGGACCCTCAATAGATTGGCTGATGCTCACCCACGCTGGGGAGGGTGTCTGCTTCCCCCATGCAATTCAAACACCCATCTCTTCCAGAAATGATGTTTCACCAGACACGCCCAGAAATGATGTTTTGCCAGCTCTCTGGACACCCCTGAGTCCAGTCAGGTGGATACATCAAATATACCATCACTCTTGTAGGTAAAGATTGACTTTTGGAAATTGCTGGTTACACCAGAAAGTCAGAAGATAATGGCTATGAGATTTGAGTGTTCTCTGAAAGATAGTGACCTCAAAAAATTAAAAATGGCCGAAACCGGTTTGGCTCAGTGGACAGAGCGTCGGCCTGTGGACTGAAGGGTCCCGGGTTCGATCCCTGTCAAGGGCATGTATCTGGTTGCGGGCATATCCCCAGTAGGGGGTGTGCAGGAGGCGGCTGATCGATGTCTCTCTTCCATCGATGTTTCTGGCTCTCTATCCTTACCCCTTCCTCTCTGTAAGAAATCAATAAAATATATAAATACCAATTATTAAAAAAATTAAAAATGGAATTGCCATGTGACTCAGTTCAGTGGTTCCACTTCTGGGAATGTACCTGAACAAACCTGAAACACTAATTCTAAAGAATATATGCACCCCTACGTTCACTGCAGCGTTATTTACAACAGCCAAGATTTGGCAGCGGCCCCAGTGTGCCTCAGTAGGTGAGTGGATAAAGCTGTGGTACATTTACACAGTAGAAAACTATTTGGCCTTAAGAAAGAAGGAAATCTCTTTCTTGACATTCTTTTTTTGATGCTTTTATTGATTTTTAGAGTGAGAAGAAGAGGGATTGAGAGATGTAAACATCAATGAAGAAAGAGAAACATCATCAATCTACTGCTTCCTACATGCCCCTGACTGGGGATCGAGCCTACAACCTGGGCATGTGCTCAGACTGGGAATCAAACCAGGGTCCTCTCGGTTCATGAATCAATGCTCAACCAGTGAGCCACACAGGCTGGTCTTGACATTCTTTCTGTCAGCTTTATCCTGAAGACATGCTCAGGCCTCAAAGTAGTATCTGAGGAGCCTAGAATTTTCCTGGTTAATTTCCTGTCATTCCAGTACCCAGGAACAAAGAATTCTCATCTGAATGTTTGGGATACTGTTGGTGATTTGAGCTATACACCTCATCAGTGTAACTCAACAATTACAATTTTCTACTTCTAATGTTTTATGCATGAAACTTTTGTCCAGAGATAAGATTGGGCTGTCATGAGTAAGTCTTCTGTAGCTTAATCAATTTACCTCTAATCAATGAGGACAGGTCAACATAGTAACTTAGAACTGGGGAGAAATTTCTGCTATAAATGTCGGCTGTAGGGTTTATCGGTGTGTTACTGAGCATCTCTCTTTTTTGTTTCTTTTTTAAGAAAAAAACAAAAACAAATGTGGATGATAATGTTTTTACAATCAGTCTGAATCTAGTTTTTGCTTCTGCCTTCAGTATTCTCATACTTCCTGAATGTTTGTGATCTCAAATGTCCTGACTCAGAAAAAGTTTTCCGGTTAAGGCGCATACATTTCATCTCTATTGGAGATAGGAAGGTTGTGAAGTTTAGCCCATAAAGGGTTAAGTATTTGAAACAGATCTTTTTCTCTGAGATCTCTTCTTTGTGAAGATTTAAGGGTTCTCTGACATAGAGTACCGATCTCCCGATGCCTTCTCTATCTCCTTTTGTGTTTCCCCTTTGAATCTTCGGTGCAAGCAAAATAAAAGGAAATGCCAGGCTTTCAAGCTATTGTCTTAAGGACTTTCAAACAAGTTGCGTGTTTCAAATATTCAAGATGAACTTACGGATCTCGGTGGCATGTAATTTCAAAGCTGCGCCTCTGCCTTTCAGAGGGGAAGGCCGGTCTTTCTTTTCTTTCTCCCCCTAACCCCCACCACTTTTCTCGACTGCTCCCCAAAGACAGTGTGTGCTTTCAATATCTTTCCTCTAGCTCCTTCCAGTGGCAAATCACAGATGGGTGGAGACCTAGAAGGTTCTTTGGAGTCAGGAGTGCAACCTTGTGTAAAGACTGTCCCTGTTGCCGAAACCGGTTTGGCTCAGTGGATAGAGCGTCGGCCTGCGGACTGAAAGGTCACAGGTTCGATTCCAGTCAAGGGCATGTATCTTGGTTACGGGCCATGTCCCCAGTCAGGGGCGTGCAGGAGGCGGCTGATTGATGTCTCTCTCATCCATGTTTCTAGCTCTCTATTCCTCTCTCTTCCTCTCTGTGGAAAATCAATAAAATATATTTTAAAAAAAATAAAAGACTGTCCCTGCACTCTCCAGTTCCTCTTGCTCCTGATTTTAAAAATGGAAGGGGAAATTCCAATGAAGCCTGACTCTATATCTCCAGTTTATTCAGAGATTTTAATAACTTCATTCTTCCCTGGGGTGTGGCACTTCTCAGACTGTCCAAAGTGGGCGTTTCTGAGGCGATTCGATGAAAATTTCCAAACCTTGGCAAAGACCCGGTGCCACAATTCCATAAAGCATGTGATACCCTCATTTCCACCCGTAGAAAGTTCCTCTGGGCGCTGGGGAGAGAGCGCGCTGTAATAAGGCAGCAGGTGTTTGTACTAATGCTCGTTTAATGGCATTTGTGATGGTTTTAATTAAACCCCAAATATTTCTTTTTGGAAAAATAAAGGACAAATGGTTTCTGAGGCAAAATAAGTAGTGCTTTTAAGGGTGCATTAGAAAGGAAAACTGCAGGTTGTCCTGCTAAAGAAAGCAAGGGATGCCTTAGTCAAGTCTAAATGGAAGTTTAATCATTGAGAGAAACTTAAACTCATTATGATGAGTGGATAAATGTTACTGTGAAGAAAAAAATTTAATAGAATTTTTCTTTATTCATTCGTCCTTTGATGGAGATTTGGGTTGGTTCTGCATGTTGGCCATTGTAAATAGTGCTGATGTGAACAAATGCATACACATTTTTTGTTCAGATTCTTATTTTCCTTTTCTTTTTTTTTAAATATATTTTATTGAAAGAGAGAATACCCTCTCCTGCCCCTACATCAATAAGGAACACAGAATGTCTGTTTATCACACTGAAAGACTGTGGTGGAATATAGGTAAGTATCTGAACAATGCCAAGGTCTGCTCTCCGTTATGAAGGGGATCAATATCTTAGGCACACCTCATTCCTTCTCGAAGGGGTGGCATTGGATTTGGGGGAGCATTCGATAAAGAAGAAGCTCATCCCTGGCATCTTCCGCTTGGCAAGTGAGACTGAGCTCCATCGGGATGAGAGACAGGTTGGCGGAGCGTCAGGGACACGGCAGGTGATTTATCATGTTTGATTTTTAGCCCGCGGTGCCAAGAGTCCCACCAAGGCCATATGATCCAGCGATTCCATTTCTAGGAATGTTCCCAGCATATCTGAAAATAAGAATCTGGCCGAAACCGGTTTGGCTCAGTGGATAGAGCGTCGGCCTGCGGATTGAAGGTTCCCGGGTTTGATTCCGGTCAAGGGCATGTATCTCTGGTTGCGGGCACATCCCCAGTAGGGGGCATGCAGGAGGTGGCTAATGGATGTCTCTCTCTCGTCGATGTTTCTAACTCTCTGTCCCTCTCCTTTCCTCTCTGTAAAAAATCAATAAAATATATTTTTTAAAAAGAAAATAAGAATCTGAACAAAAAATGTGTATGAATATGTTCACGGCAGCACTATTTACAATGGTCAATATGCAGAACCAACCCAAATCTGCATCAAAGGGTGAATAAACAAATAAAATGCGATGCATCCATAAATATTATTATGGAATATTATTCAGCAGTAAGAAGGGAAAAAGTACTGATATACAAATAACATGGATGGACCTTGAAAATAGTATGTTTAAGTGAAAGAGGCGGGCATCAGAACATCAGAGACATAACATTTTATGATTCCATTTATAAGAATTATACATAATAGGCAAATCCATAGAGATGAAGAGTATATTGGTAATTATCAGGAGTTTGGAGGAAGGAGTATGGAGAATGTCTGCCTAATAATAGGTACAGGATTTCTATCTGGGATGATGACAAAATTCTGGACCTAGATACCGGAAATGATTACACAACATTAGATGGCACGCTGTAAAACAGTTGAAATGATAAATCGTATATTATGTTTATTTTACCACCATTTTAAAAGTGAGATAACATAGCTTTCTGGGGGCATGTACTGAATCAAACCTTTAGCCTGCATTTTTTTATTATATTTAATGACAGAAATATTAGCATAAAACCTCAAGCAAAGAGAATGGTTACCACTATTCTTTATTGTTTCCTTTCCTTGTAGAATTTCATATTTCTTTCTTCCTTTAATATGACAAATAATTCCTAAACAACTTGTTGGGTCTAGGCAGTGGTCTGGATGTCCATTCCTTTTTTTTATCTCCTTTGTTGAAAATATTATAGTTATTCTTACCACAAACTCAAAGCTTGGAAGAGTCTCAAGGAATATTTAGAGAGGACGCAGGTCCCAGTTCCAAATGGGTGCCAATAGAACCTCATCAACAGCCCAACACAATAACACCATCTTGTCACACACCACACAAATTGAGACTCTTGGTCCATTTTGCCATTGGAGATCTTTGAGGCTAGAAGCCTACGAGTATGCTCATGCTCTTGTGATTCTGTTCCACAGCCCGTGCAGAACTGTCATATCATAAACACTACACTTGGAGACTGAAGGAAAACCTTGCCAATGTGAACCTTACTAAACACTGAAACATTTCTATCCCGAAGATTCTAATATTCAGGACTTTGAAAGAAAACAGAATCATCCCCCAATTCTTTCTGCGAATGAGTGAGTGGGGCATCCCCAATAATACATCACAGAATAATCCAAACTTTATTTATATTTGGATTTGTATTTTTATTTTTTTTCTTTATTGTCATTGCACATTTACTTCCCTAATCACATTTACGCTAAATGAAATGGTAAGTGTGGTTTATCCTCTCTAATGACAGACAGCACGAGGCAGGCGTAAGTGGTCTGACTGGCATATTGAGCCAGTAGGATTTACATTTAACTGGAAAGAAAATCATATCCTCCTAGCACTGGCAGGGCCTTTAGGAATAACTTAATTTGGCTTTTTCATTTGCATATAAGAGCGAACTACAACTCAGATATGTGTATTTTCATTTATTCTTTATAGAGTGACCATATGTATTTGTCATATAGTTCGGACCTGGTGTCTCAGTGTAATTAATAGTTCTATACTCAAATTCTGATTATGCGATTCCATCCCTTCTCTCTGATATTTCCCATTGCAGTGTATGTACAGTAGCCAAGATGGAAGCAGCCTACGCCCATCAGTAAATGAGTAGATAAAAAGCTGTAGTGCATTTACACAATGAAATACTACCTGGCCATAAAAAAGAAGGAAATCTTACCCTTTGCAATAGCATGGGAAGACCTGGATGGCACTATGCTAAGTGAAATAAGCCAATCAGAGAAAGACAGTGGAATCATATGTAGAACCTAATGAACAAAATGAACTAACAAGAAAAATAGAGACAGACTTATAGAGAGCAGACTGACAGCTGTCAGAGGGGAGGGTCTTGCAGGGCTAGGTTGAGGGTGGTGGAGGGATGGAACAAAAAAGAAAAAAAGAGGGAAAACTCATGGACATGGATAATAGTGTGGTGGTTGCTGGGGTCAGGGTATGTGGGGATAAATGTTGGCAGAAGGAGACTTGACTTGGGTGGTGAACACACAATACCATGTACAGATGATGTGTCGTGAGTGGAATTGTGCACGTGAAACCTATATCATGTTGTTAGCCAGTGTCACCCCTATACATTTAATAAAAAGAAAAAATTATTTCCCATCACATGAGGCATACTGTAGCTATATCTTAGTCTACAGATTTATTAATTTCAGGGTAGAGCCCTGTAGGTGGGTGTCAGCCACTTGAAAGAGTCATTGAGAGGAGCTCACTTATTCATCTATAAATAATGAACTGACACTTGGTTTGGGCCAAAGTCTCCATTTTTACACCAGTATAAGACCAGCTTCCTTATCACAGCCCCTGAAAGGGAGCTGAACAGAAAGAAGAAAGATATTGCTCTCGTCAAATTATGTCCCTATGTATCTAGAGTCTCATTTTCTTCAAATACCAGAATGTGACTTTGAAGTATCTTTCTCAGTTGGGATTCTTACTTGCAAGAACGCAAGCTAAAATTTAAATTGCTAGAGCTAAAAAAGGGGCTTTATTAATGGACACAATGACTATGGAGAAACCAGGAAGTGCAATCTTTTTTTTAATATGTTACTTCTACCTCTCTCCTGCCCTTGCTTCATTCTTCCCTAAAACTTTTTTTTCCTTAATTATGTAGCATAACACCAAAAACACCTTCTTCATTCCTATTTCATATTATACTTTCCTCAAAACGAATGCCTACGAAAAAAAACCTACTAATTTTGACCACTTATAATAAACAGGTAGATGAAGGTAAGGGAGAGAACGTTTCCACAACAAGATTAAATAAATTTTTAAAAATTCGTTTCTACCACAGAGTTCTTTGAAATGCTTCATCTCATACACCATTAACTGCAATCAGAGTTGACTCCATGTCTAAGAGTTCATTACAACTTCCTCTCCTCTGAAATCTTTTTATATATATATATTTTTTTTTATTGATTTTTCACAGAAAAGAAGTGAGAGGGATAGAAAGTCAGAAACATCGATGAGAGAGAGACATCGATCAGCCGCCTCCTGCACACCCCACACTGGAGATGTGCCCGCAAGCAAGGTACATGCCTCCAACTGGAATCGAACCTGGGACCCTTCAGTCCGCAAGCTGATGCTCTATCCACTGAGCCAAACTGGTCTCCGCTCCTTTGAAATCTTTCGCACCTAATGAAAAACGTTCTTTCTTTACTTGAACCCCATTCACAGACAACCACAGTCCTCATAAAGAAGATTCTCATATGAGTTGTGAACAGTTGTCAAAAATGAGGAATCCGAGTGATTTAACACAAATTGAAACAGCAGGTGAAGTGAGCTGAACTCTTGAACCACTTTGTAAAGGAGGGTGAGTGTCTCCTGGGGAAAGACTTAACTAGAAAGGAGGTGATGAGAGAAGACATCTGCGAGATCCTCAGAATTCTGCAGCTTTACCACTCCTAACTCCTTGCTTCCCACACCCTGAAAGAACATTGTGAACCAGAAAGAAAGATTAAAAATAAAAATGTAAATAATAATCAGATGCATCTTTGGGTATGGTGTTCCGATAAAGGTGAGTGTCTCCTGGAATTCACATTAAAAACAGACTATTATAGCCGAGACAGGTTTGGCTCAGTGGATAGAGCGTCGGCCTGGGGACTGAAAGGTCCCAGGTTCGATTCCGGTCGAGGGTGTGTACGTTGGTTGCGGGCACATCCCCAATAGGGGGCGTGCAGGAGGTGGCTGATCAATGTCTCTCTCTCATCGATGTTTCTGGCTTTCTATCCCTTTCCATTCCTCTCTGTGAAAAATCAATAAAATATTAAAAAAAAAAAAACACAGACTATTATAAACACCAACTTCATGTTCCTGAAACAAGCATGGTCCCTAACATCAACGAGTTTTCACCTCCTTGTGAGGCAGCACTGAAATAAGCTGACAATGACTACAACAGACAGGGGAGGAGAGGCAGGAGAGATAATCACTTTGGTCTCTGGATGTTGACCATGTCCGCACGGAAAAGGTCAGGATGTACAAGCAAGTTGTTTGGAATAGAAAGTTTCTAGAACGCTGAGACTCCTGGAGGAGGAATACCAAGAAGGTTTGAAAGGACTTGACCTGCTTGAGAAATGGCTACGTGGTTGGAGCTGGCAGAGTCCAGTGCAGTGGTTCTCAACCTTCCTAATGCCACGACCCTTTAATAGAGTTGCTCACGTTGTGGTGACCCCCAACCGTAAAATTATTTTCGTTGCTACTTCATAACTGTAATCTTGCTACTGTTATGAACTGTAATGTAAATATCTGATAGGCAGGATGTATTTTCGTTGTTACAAATGGAACATAATTAAAGCATAGTGCTTAATCACAAAAACAATATGTAATTATATATTGTGAAATATTTATTTCTAATGACAAATAAATGAAATTTTGTCTGGAATCGTGGTGTAGCATGGGCAACAGTCTTAATATGACGACAGTAAACTACATGGCTACACTTTGCTACACCGAGGAGTGGTGTGTTGGTTCCTAAGACCATGGGAAATAGGTGTTTTCCTCTGGTCTTAGGCGACCCCTGTGAAAGGGTCCTTCGACCCCCAAAGGGGTCACGACCCACAGGTTGAGAACCACTGGTCCAGTGTATAAATAGAGTAATAGCAGAAAGTAAATAGAAAAATCTGCCTTTACTTACTCATTTTTTAAGATTCATTAACAAATAGTCATGTAGTGCGTCCCCTTCAGGCACTGACTTAGTCCTTAAAAATACACTGCGGCCTGGCCGGTGTGGCTCAGTGGTGGAGCATCAATCTGTGAACCAGGAGGTCATGGTTCGGTTCCCAGTCAGGACACATGCCCAGGTGTGGGCTCAATCCCCAGTAAGGGGCATGATGTTTCTCTCTTTTCCTCTCTCTTACTTTATCTGAAATCAATTAAAAATATATATTTTTTAAAAAAACAGACCATTATTATTACAGGGTTCCCAACAGGCACATTGTGTTAATACAGTGGTTCTCAACCTTCCTAAGGCCGTGACCCTTGCGTACAGTTCCTCATGTGGTGGTGACCCCCAACCATGAAATTTTGCTACTGTGATGCATCGTGATGTAAATATCTGCATTTTCCGATGGCCTTAGGCGACCCCTGTGAAAGGGTCGTTCGACCCCCAAGGGGGTCATGACCAACAGGTTGAGAACCGCACAGGCAACTAATTCAAAAAGTGAGGGTAAGTGTTGATCCAAAGGAAACGATCAATACTAAGTGATCACGTGGGACGGGACTCCTTTGAATGGAGTGATTGGCAGAGTTTCCCCAGGGAACGGGCGCTTGGACGGGGTCCTGTGGATGGAGAAGGAGCCCAGCAGGAAAACAACACGGGAAATTTTTCCAAGATAAGGAATAGCAAGAGCAACGCACGGGCAGCGTTTTCTGGGCTCAAGGAATTGTCAGAAAGTCATACGGCCTGAGCAGAGAGGGCAAGGGAAGGAACGGCAGATGGCAGGATAAACAGAGCCTGCCGAACATGGGAAGTAATTACAATATAATCCAGAGACATCTGAATATCGTTCTAACGGCTGTTGGAAACCACTGGAGAGCACGTAAGCGCCTTTCAGAGTTAGGTTTGTGAAGCGATGAAGAGCTCATTTAAAACAGTGGCTTGGTTTCTTTTTTTAACATTAGTGAATGGGGTTTTTTTGTTTTTTTGTTTTGTTTTTTAATATATTTTATTGTTTTTTTACAGAGAGGAAGGAAGAGGGATAGAGAGTTAGAAACATCGATGAGAGAGAAACATCCATCAGCCACCTTCTGCACGCCCCCTACTGGGGATGTGCCCGCAACCAGGATACATGCCCTTAACCGGAATCAAACCTGGGACCTTTCAGTTCGCAGGCTGACCCTCTATCCACTGAGCCAAACCGGTTTCGGCGTGAATGTTTTTTTTTGTTTTTTTTTAACATTAGTTGTAGTCTAATGGATGAAACAGTACGTAGAACCACCCTTGGTTTTACCGTGGGCTCCGTGTGTGAACACTCATGATTGACAATTTTGAAATCTCTGTTCACGCGCCTCACAAAGCCGTGTCGTAATTTTAGTAATCACCATGGTGATTTCACCACCCTTACCAAAGCGGAAAAAGATGTTGTCATCCCCCGTTATTTCGCTCTCAACACTGACAGTGTTAGGCAGGGAAAACAATCCCCAATTTAGCATCACTGTGTAGAGTTTAGCCTCTCTGGGAATCTCCGGTGTTGGTGGTGGTGACACCTCCAGACATTAACACTCACTCCTTTGAGCTGCCTTTCCCACTGTAATTATAATGGCCACTAGAGGCCTGATGCACGAAAATTTGTGCAAGAGTAGGCCTTCCTCCCCTGCTACCCTCCCTCCCCCTGCTGACTCCCACAGTTTCCCTCCTCCAGCCACCAGCAGGCACCCGGGACCCTGGCTGGCTTTCCCTCACCCCAGCTTCGTCAGGAAGGATGGCCTGAAAGATGTCCAGAAGACGTCCGGTCTAATTAGCATATTACCCTTTTATTATTATAGAAAAGCTGCTAGCATAGAAGGTCAAGTCCACACAGAAAACTAGTTTCTCCAACTCTCAGGTGTTCCCAGCAAGCAATCATGCATTCCACAACTCTCTGGGCTGCTGTTCTAGGTGCTGAAACTTGGGACTGACCAAAACAGCTCCCCTATTTTCAAGGAGCTTGGATACTATTTCTGTAAGAATTATACCTTCACATGAATATCTCACACTGAGTTAAATAACCACCTTCTGAAAATTATCAGGCACCTCTCTTTCTGGAAAATAAAATAAAATTTATTTTTCAGGATCAAGACATTCAGCTCGAATTTGATCTGCCTGCGCCCCCACTGTGAAAAGGGGCACCACGTTCTGAGGTTCCAGGATCTAAAGGCTGAGGATTCTGGGTCTAATACAGCGGTACCTCGAGATACGAGTTTAATTCGTTCCGTAACCTTGAGGCGTGGGAAACTATGAGACGCTCGGGTCTCGGTAAACTGGTGGGTCATGTGCAGCCGGCCGATCCGCGCGATGACTCCTATCTCAAATGTTGCTCATATTTCAAAGCAAAAATTGCTCACTTGACAGCTCGTATCTCAAAAATCTCGTATGTTAGGGCACTCGTATCTCGAGGTACCACTGTATCTGGAAAGGTGATGAAATCACCTAGCCAATTTCACCACCATCTTGTTACAAACAGGCAGAGTGGGATCCAGAGAAAGGAAAGAGCCTGAGGGAATTTTACACACCAGCCAGGTAACTGTTGGGTCAAGGGGTTGGTTCCCCAGGGGTGTTCCTGCCACTTCTCCAAGGAAGCCCTCGGCATCCCCTCATTCTAGAGATAAAGGGCGGAAGCTTAGAAAGAGCGACTTGTCTAGAAGCATCCAGAGGAGCACAACGAGGAATATGACCCAGCTTCTCTTATTCCAGTCTAATGCTCCTTCCACTAAACAAAAAGACCCCCTTTTGGTAGGTGCTTGTTTTGCAATATTATCCCTTAAACACGTAGTTTTTTAACTTATATGGGAGGAATTTTATGGCACTCACTCATGAAAATGTCAACGTTTCTTGGAATACTGTAATAATTGTAAAAGATGGTCATAAAACTAATACAGCCAAAACCGGTTTGGCTCAGTGGATAGAGCATTGGCCTGCAAACTCAAAGGTCCCAGGTTCAACTCCGGTCAAGGGCATGTACCTTGGTTGCGGGCACATCCCCGGTAGGGGGCGTGCAGGGGGCGGCTGATTGATGTCTCTCTCTTATCGATGTTTCTAACTCTCTGTCCCTCTCCTTCCTCTCTGTAAAAAAATCAATAAAATATATATTTTTTAAATTAAAAAAAAAGAAAGAAACATAGGACTCTTATTATTTCCAACTCTTGTCATTTTATAAAATGCCTTCAAATCTTCTCTCATCTGTCTCTCCTGTAGCCTTCTTTCACCCTCTCTCCGAGCAGACAGACGTGGGCACAAAGGCAGAGACCAAACGGGTGAGCTAACAGGGGAAGCAGCGTTGGCTTTTAGGCCCAGGTGTGCCATGCTGTTATTAGTTTGCTGCGAGCTGCGTGCGACCCTCGCGGCTTTCGGGGACAAACACCGGCCACCCTGAAGACCTGCCGGCGTGTACAGGACACAAATACCAGGCCGGAACAAACAAGCCGTTCCGGGCTGGGCATGCAGCCTGGGATGTGCCCTTTCAAAGGGCAGCGGTCTAACAGCTTGTTCGTTAGCCTCTGAAAAGGCCAGCCACCGGGAAAAGGGGCCCGCTGAGCGGGTCACCCCGCAGAAAGCCAGCCAGGCCCCGATGGCTGCTGGCGATGCGGTGAGAAGCCCGGGTCCGGGGGGAAACCTCTTACTCGCAGCCAGGGGCACCGGCATAGGGTTACAACGAGGGTTGTAACTCTAGAAACGCTTGACCCCAGAGCCCCTTTTTTGGATGATATTCTGAGGAAATCAGTCAGATTATCAAGAAAAATAGTCAAAACCAGTTTGGTTCAGTGGATAGAGCGTCAGCCTGTAGATTGAAAAGTCCCAGGTTTGATTCCGGTCAAGGGCATGTACCTTGAGTTGTGGGCACAGCCCCAGTGGATGATCAGGAGGCGGCTGATTGATGTTTCTCTCTCATCAATCTTTCTGACTCCCTATCTCTCTCCCTTCCTCTCTGTAAAAGATCAATAAAATATATTTTAAAAAGAAAAAGAAAAATATTTATAGACGGCAATGTGCATTTTAGGGAGATTCAGGAATGCCTGTTTCTATGCCCCCATAAACATTTTCAGCCTCCATAAGATGATTGCACAAACAACAGTACAGTGATACCTCGAGATATGAGTTTAATTCGTTCTGTAATCGTGAGGCGTGGGAAACTATGAGACGCTCGAGTCGCGGTAAACTGGTGGGTCGTG
Source organism: Lasiurus borealis (assembly GCA_004026805.1). Lineage (NCBI taxonomy): Eukaryota > Metazoa > Chordata > Mammalia > Chiroptera > Vespertilionidae > Lasiurus > Lasiurus borealis. The sequence goes on from PVJN01011466.1 coordinate 19,763, forward strand.
TGCAGCTGGCCGATCCTCGCGATGACTCCTATCTCAAATGTTGCTCGTATTTCAAAGCAAAAATCTCTCACTCAACGGCTCGTATCTCAAAAGTCTCGTATGTTAGGGCACTCGTATCTCGAGGTACCACTGTATATATCTGTCTAATAGCCTTGACAAAAAGAAAAGCAGGAGGAGTTGAGCGTGGTAGCATGCTCCGTGCCTTAAAACAGCCTGTCTGCTCAATCCTTACAAGAAAGCCTGTAGGTAGGCACTGTCCTCCCTCTCGTTTTATTCCTCGGGAGAGATGGGCTTAAGGAGATTTAAATGAGCTTCCCAGCCACACAGCTCAGGAGTTGCAGATGGAGGATACAGATCAAGGTCTGTTGGATTCCAGAGTCAACGCGTATCTGCTCGCTGCAATGCTTTCGTGAGAAACACGTAAGACAAGAATATGAAGTAGCTGAGAACGGTTTGGCTCAGTGGATAGAGTGTTGGCCTGCGGACTGAAAGGTCCCAGGTTTGATTCCGGTTGGGGGCATGTACCTTGGTTGTGGGCACATCTCCAGTGTGGGGGTGCAGGAGGCGGCTGATCGATGTCTCTCTCTCATCGATGTTTCTGACTTTCTATCCCTCTCTCTTCCTCTCTGTAAAAAATCAATAAAATATATTTTAAAAAAAAAGAATATGAAGTAAACTGAGTATTTTTCATCCTTTCCAATAAGAATTGCCTCTATGTGTCCTGGCCCAAACTCGCTCTATATTTTAACAGGACGTGTTTGGGCCCCGCAGACAATCATTTCTCTCATTAGCCATCAGGTTTGAGCAGCAGGAATGACGGAAAGCCATACGTTCTCATATTGAATACGTCCGCTGAATCCATCTAAAAGCGCTGTCTTCGGTGATTAATTTCTCCACCTAATTTCTACAGTTTCGAATTCCTCTAGGTCTGCCTGTAGATTTTATTCTACTCTCCATCCATCCTCTGTTTATAGGATTATTATTTTTAAATAAGAAGGCAAATGTTATTCGAGCAAAGGCTGGGGACACATCCGGTGCCCCGCACACAAATAATTTGAAGCCATTTGACAGGCAGAGTGCCATTACATCATTTCCGATGCTAACGGGCATAATAATTCTCCGGCTTTCTCCTGAAAGACAGCTCTGAAGTGAGACAACTGAGTGAAAAGAAAATGTCGGGTTATTTATGGATTCCGCTGCTGTTTTATGACACCCGGAAGGTGGTCCCTTCGTGGAGCTGCGTGTCTGGCTTGCTCTGGTCGGCGAGGGGGACTTGTTGCTTCCTTCCAAAGGGCATCTTTTCCCACTTCTGCGGGGGACTCTGTGCCTATTTTACCTGGAGACCGCCGTTCCTTTTTATTCTCATTATTTTCTAAATATTTTTTTATTGATTTCAGACAGGAAGGGAGAGGGAGGAGAGAAAAGAGAGACAGAAACATCCATGATGAGCATCACTCCTGCACGCGCCACACTGGGGATGGAGCCTGCAACCCTGGGCACGTGCCCCGACCGGGAATCAAACTGTGACCTCCTGGTGTATAGGTCGATGTTCAACCACTGAGCCACACCGGCCGGGTGAGACCACCCTTCCTTGATTTGTGGGCACAGGGCTCAGGGAGGCTGACCCATCCCCAGCCTGAGGGGTGGCCTTAGGATAAGAACCAGCAGAATCAGAGTCTCGTGTTCCTCTGGCCATAGATCCTTCAGGGTAGACCCTTGACCCATGGCAGGTGGCTCAGAGCCAACGACACTTAATTCTGGGACCTCTTCTAGAACATTTGGGAGAGAGAAGGTCTTCCTCCTTAGAGCTCGCTTAAATGGATAGGAAACTGTCCGCACAGCGCCCCCTGGTGTGCGTCTAACACCAGACGTCTCGGGCCCAATAGAAGGAATAGCTTATTAATTTCATAATCCAATTCAGAGCTGTGAGAATTCCAACACAGTGTACCACGGGGAGCGGGGGACACCTTTAACCAATATATAGTTTTATCAATGTATCAACAAATATCCCGGCTAAATAGAGATTTTCTTCGTCAGCATGGCCCTATCATGTCAAAACCCTAGTGAATTAACAAAGCAAGCATCAAAATCCATTTTTATCCGTTCTCCCTAGCATCCACCCGAGATTGTATTTATAGATCTGAAAACTCATTTTGCACAGAAGTTGTTGAGTGTTTGCATTGAATTGCAAACTTAACTCGAAAGTGTCGAGAAAAAGCAGAGCGGGAGAAGCAGAAGGACATCGGAGGTCATCTAGCCCCATTGGGAAATTTGCCAGCGCCTCGCAGTCAGCCGGTGCGAAGAAAATCCGGTCTCTACCTGTTCAAGCCCAGGCTCTTTCCCTGGGCTTACAAAATCCGTCACCCTGTCCCTGGAAGGGTCATTTTCAACTGAATATAAATAATTCACATACGTTGTGAATGCGTCTTAATTGTTGTAAAACACATAGCTCGATAGTTGACTGTTGATTTGAATGGCCCTTGAATTAGGACATGGTCTCTGTGCTCTCAACACACTTAATTCTCCTCTCCGTGGAAAACTATGGATCTTATTGTTGACAGCAGCTCAAACTGTGCTCCTTTCTCTGACTCCTGCCACATGGAACATGTTCATGGGTTGGATCATACTGTCCTGTGTAACAGTCACTTAGAGATGGCATGTCCCTCCACGAAAATGGGAGGTATTCATCTGCTTTGGAGAGTTCTCTCTCCAGTTAGTAACATAAACCAGAGTGCTGAACAGGAAGCACTGTATATTTGTCAGCTATTGATAATCACATAATGATAATTACTATATATAAGCTTGGCAATATATAGTAATTCACAATATCCCCATTTTACAGGCATGAAAACTGACTCCCGGGTTATAAAGCTAGTAGAGGCGGAGCTGAGATGATGAGATTTAGTTTGCAGTGGACAGCTAGCGAATTCTGCAAACACCAGCTGACTCATGTAGGAAATCTCTTGTATGTTCTCTACAGAGTTTGAATGTTCAATTAGCATCTGCTGATCCACATTAGTTGGCCAATCATTGTTACATAAATGATTCGTGGATAAATAAATAAAAGCTGCAAAAGCTATAGAAGCCATTTAAAATCATGTCTGGAAAATGTGTCACATTATCAACATTTTGAAATTCTTTTGTTTTGTAGTTGCTGTGTGCATGCTTTGTGTTAGAAAATGAGATCGCAACGTGTCAGAAGAAGGTTACAGAAATATAACTCCTGAGGCTAATGCTTTGCATCATGCCTGCTAGAAAATTCCTTCTTTCTTTGCACTTTCCATGTTTAATCTTCTCCTTAAAGACATCTGATTGGCCTACACAGTGATCGGCAAGCTCATTAGTCAACAGAGCCAAATATCAATAGGACAACGACTGAAATTTCTTTGGAGAGCCAGATTTTTTAAACTTAAACTTCTTCTAAAGCCACTTCTCCAAAACAGACTCGCCCAGGCCGTGGTGTTTTGTGGAAGAGCCACCCTCAAGGGGCCAAAGAGCCGCAGTTTGCCGATCACAGGGCCCGGCATAAATCCATACTGAAACATTCCATTAAAAAGCATGCCAACACAATATTGTGTTCATGTCATTTCTTCCAGATATCATCCTGTGAGGTGTTTTTCTAGATGCAGTGTTCTGATCAAAACAAGGCTGATTAAAAATAAATTAAAAGTAAACACGCGCCATTTGTTTTCTATTATGGTTTTAATTCCGAGGCAGAATGAGGACTGCCTCGTTCTGTTCAAGCCATTGCTGGCCTTATTGTTGGAACCTTGATCATTACATACAATGGGGAGTCCTGGACTTACTAAACCGCAGGCATGGAGACTACCAGCAATTATTGGAGTCAGATCACACTTTGCAATACCCAACGTGGATGTTCCCGGTTATAACCAAATACCTGACATCCTCATGTCTGTAACAGGCCAGGTAGAGAAGTTACTCAGGAGTCCCCAGATTGGCACAAAGTCGCTGGTTGTTTGGAGTCAAAGCAAGGATTTTACTTTAAGATTATTTTTTAACAACTGAAAGCTTTACTTTGTGTTGTGCTTGTATATACACACATATACACACATAAAAACATGTGCACGCGTGCATGGACACACTCTCATAGACCTTAAAATTTAAAAACCTGCACTCTCACCAAAACATGTTTAGCTCAGTGGATAGAGCACCGGCCTACAGACTGAAAGGTCCCAGGTCCGAAACCGGTCAAGGGCATGTATCTTGGTTGAGGGCACATCCCCAGGAGGGGGCGTGCAGGAGGCAGCTAATTGATGTCTCTCTCTCATTGATGTTTCTAACTCTCTATCCCTCTCCCTTCCTCTCTGTAAGAAATCAATAAAATATATTTATTAAAAAAAACTGCACTCTCTTCTATGACATAGCTAACTCCAGGTCTTTGAGCACACAACAATTGCACACTGGGGACAATATATTTCATGTCAAAAATATTGCTCTTTGCATGTTCACTGGAAATCAGACACTTGCCTGTTCCACACCAAGTTGTATGTCTCTCTAAAGTATGACTGTGGGCACTGGGCACGTGGAGAGTCCATTAAAGCCAGTAAAACTTGTGTCTGCAGGTGTAAACAGATGTCCATCTAGAGCAAAACAGCTTGAACACATGCATTTGGATCGTTTTTTCCCAGAGGCTTTTATTTTTCAAAAAAAAATTTTATCCATTTGCTGACATAAATGTAGCACGTCTTTGGAGTGGTTCTTGTTATTGCCGCGAATGCTTCATTCCAAGTGATGTGCCTTAACATTATAATTTTAATAAGACAACCAGCCTGGCCGGTGTTGCTCAGTGGTTGAGCTCGACCCATGAACCAGGAGGTCATGGTTTGAATTCCCGGTCAGGGCATATGTCTGAGACGTGCAAGAGGCAGCTGATCAATGATTCTCTTATCACTGATGTTTCTCTCTCCTCCTTCCTTTCCTCTCTCTGAAATAAATAAAAAAATATTTTTAAAAGAAAACAATCAAAGTTATTGGCAGGATATCCCAGATATTTAGAGTCATAGGAAGCTGTATTGGTTATGAAGTTCAACCTCTCTGTGCTTTGATTTGGTTTTGCAAGATCTATGTAATAACAAGTCAAAAACCGGAGTGGGTATATTCTTTAGAGCGGTGGTTCTCAACCTGTGGGTCGCGACCCATTTGGGGGTTGAATGAACCTTTGGCAGGGGTCGCCTAAGACCATCAGAAAACACAGATATTTACATTACGATTCATTAACAATAGCAAAGTTACAGTTATGAAGTAGCAACGAAAATAATGTTATGGGTGGGGGTCACCACAACATGAGGGACGGTATGAAAGGGCCGCGGCGTTAGGAAGGTTGAGAACCACTGCTTTAGAGGCTAAAGTGCTGTCTCAAGAATTCATAGCCCTTCTTCCCCTTCTTCTCTGAAGCTAAATAATATCCAGCATTAAGATGTTCTGAAAGAATGTCCTCTCAACAGAGCAATTAGGATGACAAATACCCTTCCTTCCCTGACAACACGGTGGCCTGGAGCTATAACAACTCCTGCGTCCTAATTACTGCCAAGAAGAGGTCCATGTCTACTCTCCCAAGACTGAACTGTGGTTTTAGGCAGACTTTCTTCACGATCCAAGCAGGCTTTCCCAATCACCTCATCCAGCCAGTGCACCAATTCAGTCATCGGAGAGACCCAGTCTACTGTGTGACTTGGGAAAGGACGGTGATGATATACTAGTGATACAAGCTAGACACACACACGGCTGTGCTTGTAAATGTCTAAGCTGGCCCCCCGGAAGGAAGTGTGGGAGGAAGGGTGGGGAGAGAGGAGAGATCCATTTCCACGCTGTGCAGTGGTTCTCAACCTGTGGGTCGTGACCCCTTTGGGGTCAAACGACCCTTTCACAGGGGTCGCCTAAGACCAGAGGAAAACACCTATTTCCCATGGTCTTAGGAACCAACACACCGCTCCTCGGTGTAGCAAAGTGTAGCCATGTAGTTAACTGTTGTCCTATGAAGACTGTTACCCATGTTACACCACGATTCAAGACAAAATTTCATTTATTTGTCATTAGAAATAAATATTTCACAATATACAATTACATATTGTTTTTGTGATTGATCCCTATGCTTTAATGATGTTAAATTTGTAACAATGAAAATACATCCTGCCTATCAGATATTTACATGACAGTTCATTACAGTAGCAAGATTACAGTTATGAACTAGCAACAAAAATAATTTTATGGTTGGGGGTCACCACACTGTGAGCAACTGTATTAAAGGGTCACAGCATTAGAAAGGTTGAGAACCACTGATACTGTGCATACTTCTACCAGCCTACGTCAACCAAGCAACATGTCAATGGGTCTGCAGATCAATGGGCTCTTGAGAGCCAGGGTGAGCTGAAGATATATCAAATAATTCTATGAATAAATAAAAATGACCAATGTGGTAAGAGAAAAGACTACAGAGAAAAGACTGTTAGAATGTTATTTCCAGTAAATGTATAATAGGAGGGTTGCTGTTCTTTTCCACCCCTCCCCCAAAAACATACCATACCCCATGGGAATTCTCCATGTCATTGTCTGCTCATAGCATTCTGCTGCAAACACCTGCGACTTTCCATCTCAGGGGTTTCTGGAGACAATGGCAGGTGAAAGCCGGAGACTAAACAACCCAGTTTCACTGTCCCCAGGTGGGACAACTCTGAAATGTGTTCACCATCATCTCCCAGAATGCCTCAGCAGGCCTGAGCTGCAGCTGCCCCGGTAACTCGCCTATGGAATGCTCCTTCCCATCAGGGTATGCCTGGTACCCTCTTCTACAGGTTCTTCCTAGAATCACCTCCCAAATAAAGTACTTGCACTCCAGATCTTTGTCACCACGTCTGCTCTATGGACAATGAGCCAAACACAGTCATCTTTTCTCCCAAAATGAGATCGATATGAAGAGTCGAAGAATAGGGAGGGAAGGATGTTCCAGGTAGACATGGAAGGACACACACATACACTCCTATAAATAACATGGCATGCACATGCCTAAAACTCAACAGGCTATGCTGATTGCACAATAAAAATCATGAGGTGTATCAGGAAAAAAAAATGCAGTTAAGGACAACGCATTCAAAAATTTCATGAGTGGCACACAAAAATGATTGGAACCTGGCAAAGGTGGAGGCATGGCTTTATACACGTTAGATGATTAAAAATACATAAAGAGAAACAAACAAGACCTTTGGTGACCTCAGGCAGACTGAATTAGTAACATTCAGTAAGAAACATAAGTAGACACAGAATTGGCCTTTATTTTATATCAGTGAGAGACTAATGGCAGCAGAACTGTGACATGTCAGCATTCACTAAATCTGAGACAGATGACATGTTTAAGTGGTGATGTGTTGAATTCATTGAAGTGTAAAATGGTAGCTGAAAAAAAAATTATGTTTGAGCACTGGTCTTTTTTGGAAGTAGGTTGTTTGTATCAAATGATCATCCCAAATGTATTCTTCAGAAGAACTAAAAACATCATAATAAAACTTAAAAAAAAATAAATCATTTGTGAAAGTGGACATGAGACAAGTTGCAGCTCTTGAAGCAGTGGACGGAGGTTATCAAGATTTGAGATTGGCCGAAACCGGTTTTGCTCAGTGGATAGAGCGTTGGTCTTCAGACTAAAGGTCCCGGGTTCCATTCCGGTCAAGGGCATGTACCTTGGTTGCAGGCACATCCCCAGTGGGGGGCGTGCAGGAGGCAGCTGATCGATGTCTCCCTCTCATCCATGTTTCTGACTCTCTATCCCTCTCTCTTCCTCTCTGTAAAAAATCAATAAAATATATTTAAAAAAAAAGATTTGAGATTGTTTCAAGACTTAATTCCTGGAGCTTGTGCTTCTGCCTTAAAGACACACGTCTTTGTGGCATGCGTTCACAATCGGTATCTTTCACATCAAAATTGGCCCTTCAGCCCAGCAAATATCTTCTTTTATTGAGTTACCATGGCCGGCAGTTTCTTCTGGAGCTTTCTCATCTGTACTCAACAGCTGAAGGCTTTGGAAATTGTCCCAATGTTTGAAACCACCACGCTGGGCCCAGAAGAAGCCACATCTCCAGGATGAGAGGATTGCACTTAAGATCTGCGTGTGTAGAGAGTGCTGTGTCTTTGTGAGGAAGATGGTTCCTGTCCTTTGTCTTCTCTCTTTGGTCTTCAATCCATATGCTTAACAGTCTTTCCACTTCTTTGATCTCTTCAGACCACCTTCTTGTTGGCTTCAGAGGACTGAGGGTCACCGACCTTCCTTTCATTCCTGTGGCAGGATCTGACAGTCCCCAATGCACACTCCTTGATGCCTGTTGCTCGGGGAGGGGGTGGGGGGGCGGTTTTCACCTGCTCTCTCATTTCTTTCAACGCTTAAAGCTTTCCTTTGGTCTGCATTGCTTGGTGGTTTTGACCCAGGACCCTAAAACACATCTGGGATGTTGAATGAGTGTTTAGATTCCATGTAGAAGAGTTCACAAATGCAAAAGAAGAGCAAAACATAATATGTGTCTCTGTTCATGGGAGTGCGTAATATAACATAAAGTGCTAATTACAGACCCAGGTCAACAATATAAAGAAAATAATATGCCACCTCATTTCTCTGCTAAAATAATCGGGCCTCCTTCGGTTTATCTATGTTAGAGAAATATATCTTGGTTTAAGTAGAGACAGAACAGGGAGGTAAAGGCATGAATGGTGGGGGTTGGTGACGAATGGGGGAATAAGAATACATATATAATATCATAATCAATAAAGAATTAAAAAAATAAAAAGTAAATGGAGACAGAACAAGGAATCTGCCTCTCATCTGCAATACTTGGGAATTATAAAGAAAGATTAGAAACATATGCTAAAGAAATCAGGATTATCAACATCTCTGGTGAATGTGGACATTGTTCTATTTGTCTACCTGGGGGCTAGTGTTTAAACAGCATCTAAGGCAAGTTCATTGGAAGTAGAGCACAAGATGGGGATTTGCGTTCAAGTAATTGATGAAGAAGGAAGAATTGATGAAGAAGGAGAAAGGGGTGAGGAAGAAGCTATGTAAAGATGCAGTTTGATACCCCGGTCAGCGTGGTTCAGTGGTTAGAGTGCTGGCCTGTGCACCAGAGGGTCTGGGTTTGATTCCCAGTCAAGGGCACATGTCTGGGTTGCAGGTCTGATGAATTGCCCCCACCCAGGTCGGGTCACATGTGGGAGGCAATCAATTGATGTATCTCTGTCACATCTATGTTTCTCTCTCTCTCTCTCTTCCACTATCTCTAAAAAAAAATAATAATGGAAAAAATGTCATCACTCCTTGGGTGAGGATTTTAAAAAATAATAGTAAAGATGCAATTTGAGGTGAAGTCTAACTTCAGCCTCTTGCCCCTCGGCGCTCTGTCCCATGCCATGGCAGAGTCTGTGCCATCCTGAGGCATGGGAGCTGGGTCTGCATCCCCGCAGCAGCCATCCATCAGCCATGACAGTGGGGAAAGGTCTGAACTCCAAGAGGCCTCTAGGAAAGGCTGTCCAGTCACCCAAAGAGAAGTCCTCCAGAGGGACTGCAGGGATGAGCCGTAAGCAGCAGCGCCTACGTCCGCTGCTGGGTGGATCCCTCAAACAGGTAAAAGGAATCCCAGAACATCTGAGCAGAGACCCACCAGTGCCTGCCACAGAAGGGAGGCCCTGTTTTTGAGAGCTACATGCCAGACCGGATCTCATACATTATCTCATGCCAGCTTCCCAATGACCTTGTGAGCCAGGTGTCACCGTTTTACAAATACATCTGAGGTTCTCGGTGTTGAGACCATGTATACACTGCCACACATGAGTTAATGTGAGAGTCTGTTTACGCCGCCTTTTATAACCCATAGCTCTTTGCCTTTCACTACAGTAATAGTACATGCTGGTTCGGTTTTTGTTTTGAGCTTTTCTTATCTCCTGGGTTGGTCTGGTGTTAACCAGGGAGATTTTTCTGTAAACGAAGCTTCCAGAGAAACCCACCCCACCCCGCCCATATCGCAAGTGCTATCACGGCACCTCATTATATTCTATCCTGTGGAGAGAGAGAGCCAGTTCTCCGTGGGTTGCTTGTGTGCCTCCCAAGTCTTTGAGCAAAAGCATCCACAGGTTCTCTTCTGGGCTGTCTTCGCTTAGAAACTTGGAGAGCAACAACCCGGGGAGATAGAGATAGTGCCTTCCTCCGTGGCAGAGGGTAGATTTGTTTCTGAGCAGAAAGTCTCGGGGCAAAGGTTGGGCACGTTTGACCCAAGGAGTGATGATATTTTTCCCATTAATTTTTTTTAGAGCGAGTGCGAGGGGAAGCAGAGAGAGAGGGAGAGAGAGAAACATGGATGTGACAGAAATACATCTATGCAGAGTAGATGCTACACACACGTGGGTGTCCATGTAAGATTGGATGTCCTCCTCACCTCGGGTTCCTCCACTGACACAGATGCCCACTGTGTGTGTGGCATCTACAGCGGTACCTCGAGATACGAGTGCCCTAACATACGGGATTTTTGAGATACGAGCTATTTTTGTTTTGAAATACGAGCAACATTTGAGATAGGAGTAATTGTGTGGATCGGCCGGCTGCACAGGACCCACCAGTTTACCTCAACTCCAACGTCTCATAGTTTCCCACGCCTCAAGGTTACGGAACAAATTAAACTCGTATCTCCAGGTACCACTGTACTCTGCATCGTCCCAGGACATAGGGGGACAAGGGAAACCAATGTGAACATGAGCACATGTGATCAAGTCCTTTGTCTCTGACCCGGAGTCTTGTGTCTTCTGCTGGCATGTATGAACTAACCTGTGAGTTTACATGGAGGGTCAAATCTCAGCTCCTCCCCATCTCCCCTCTTCTTATCATGCAGGCCATCCTGAACGAGTACTCATCAACCAGCCCCGCCTACTGAAAAAGGTTCTGGATTTCACCCTCTAACCCATGAGAAATCGGTGCTCATGGTCCCACAGGCTCCTCCCAGCCACACTGGCAGCTGAGACAGAGGTGAGGAAGGACCCCGCCTTCCACGGCCGGGTCCACACCCAGGCCTCCCAGCAGCTCTGACGTGCCATGGGTGTCTCCCAATGAACCAACCGGCCTGAAGCTGGCAGACAGGCAGGCCCTCTCCTAAGCTGGGAGGGGCAGCTGGCCATTTAGGCTGCTTCCCGGACACAGTGAGAGTTGGGGTTTAACAGGATCGCCTGGGGTGTGTTCTCTGTGTGAGCTCCCTTCATTAAAATCTCTCCCCAGCGTGATTGTGAGAGGCGGAAGAAATGCAGATACTCGGGTTTATTACAAATATCAAATAGGGGAGTCTTCGATAGAAATTACAAGATTCACTAGAGGATCCATGAAAAGTTTCGGTGATTGAATAGACAGGACATACAGTGGTACCTCGAGATACGAGTTTAATTCGTTCTGTAACCCTGGGGCGTGGGAAACTCTGAGACGCTAGAGTCACGGTAAACTGGTGGGTCGTGTGCAGCAGGCCGATCTGCGCGATGACTCCTATCTCAAATGTTGCTCTTATTTCAAAGCAAAAATTGCTCGCTCGATGGCTCGTATCTCAAAAATCTCGTATGTTAGGGCACTCGTATCTCGAGATACCACTGGTATATCATACGCACTGTATTCAATATGTAAAGCATTATATCAATTGCATAAATGGCAAATACTTAGAGCTCTGTACAAAAGCTGCTATTGCTTATGGGGAATTTGAAGAATTATATGGTTGTCTTTCATTTCAGTTTGTGGAGCGTGAGCATAAAAGGAATAGTCATATAAATATAAAAGTTGATATAAACAGAAATATATGTAATATTGAATACCAATAGAATTCATAAGTTGATGTAAGTTAATATAAAATGATACCAAATCGTGATCATTTACATAGATAAGAATATACAATAATAAAAATATATTAACTCGCTACAGTTTATATAAATAATAACATTTACAGATTATTTACCGTGTGCCTGGTACTCAGCTCAGCTTTTTACCAGCACTTTCTACATAACTGTCACCAAAACCAGTGAGAGAACTGGGATTATGTCAAGCAATATAGAAACTGCATCTGCTGAAACCGGTGTGGCCCAGTGGATAGAGCTCCGCCTGTGGACTGAAAGGTCCCAGGTTCAATTCTGGTCAAGAGCACATACCTTGGCTGTGGGCACATCCCCAGTGGGGGGCATGCAGGAGGCAGCTGATTGATGTTTCTAACTCTCTCCTTTCCTCTCTATAAAAAATCAATAAAATATATATTATTTTTTTAAGGAAAAATAAAAGAAACTGCATCTGAGAGAGGTCGTTATCTGTTCTGGACCAGGTCACATCGCTGGCAAGTAGCAGAGGGGGGCACTCAGACTCGGTCCTCTTCCATCACAGAACCTGAGATTTCAGGTCACTCTGTCCAGGGTGTGGCCCAGGCTCAACCTGGAGACTGTGGCTGAGCTCACCGGTGACATAAATATGAATCACTCCAGCACAGACGCACACACACGGGATTATCCTGGGCAGGTGACTTCCCTCTGGTCTCAGATGCCCTATCGTGAACAGACAGGGATGGATTTTATAATCCCCAGAGCTCGATTCTGGCTTCCAGCTTCTGAGGGCCTGCGCCTTGCATTTCTCCCCGCGTGGATTTGAGCTCAGCAAGGAATCGTCAGCTCATCAGAGCCTCCCTCAGATGGCGGTCACCACATTCACCCAAACTCCCTTCCCGCGTGTCCTTCATCGGCTCTCCCCCTCGATGATAAAAAAATCAAGGGCCTTTCTTTTTACCGTTTCTCCAAAGGAGCTTTGTTCTTCATCTTCTACGTTGAAAGGAGACCTTCTCTGGGGACCGCTCCGGTGGCCGGCGTGGCCTCTGTCCGCACAGACACCGCGTTGTCTTCAAGGGAAGGGCCCGCTTTGTTTATCTGCAGATCGCGCCGACCCTGTCACGGGGGGGTCACCTGCTGAGTGCACTGGGGGTGTGATTTCTAACGCACCGAGCGTCAGCCTGGTGACCCAGAAACAGGAGGGAACCCCAGGGGAGTGGCTGTGAGCAATCTCCTCTTTTGTGATTTTCATTTTTCATTACGTGTGACATTTTTTGAAGCAGAGCTTTTTAAGAAATAGCCATTTCTGAAGGACACGCGGGGGGATATATTTCAAGGAAATGAGGAGCAGACACACACACACACAAGAGCAGAAGCACAGGCCAGTGGGGTGGCGGGGGGGGGAGGGTAGGGGTGGGAGGGGGGCTGTGGTGTGCGTGCAGGGCCTTTCATTTTCTGGCAGCCAAGTGAAATGTCCGCGCTGGTCTTAGATCTTTGCAAAACAGACAAGTAATCAAACCGCATTTGCCTTGTGTTTGCTTTGAAGCATCTGTGATGGGAGCTGTCGGCCGAGGGTTTGAGGGTCCCAACTGCAGGCTGCGTGTGTGCACAGTTGAAAAATGTCAAAGTGCCTCTTACTTGAGGTACTGGGATGGAATGACACTCTCCACATTCCCGGAGCTGACATCCCAGGATATGGGATGTCTGAGAATTTAGCTGTGGGATTGTTTCTTTTCTCCCCTGGATGTGGATACGGTGGTACCTCGAGATACGAGTTTAATTCGTTCCGTAACCTTGAGGCGTGGGAAACTATGAGACGCTGGAGTCGAGGTAAACGGGTGGGTCGTGTGCAGCCGGCCGATCCGCGCGATGACTCCTCTCTCAAATGTTGCTAGTGTTTCAAAGCAAAAATCGCTCGTATCTCAAAAATCTCGTATGTTAGGGCACTCGTATCTCGAGGTGCCGCTGTATTCGAAAAATCGACAAACAGAAAGATAAGTTGGCTTTTTTTAAAAAAATCTATTTCTATGAAACCATTTCTTTTCATTGGGAGACTATTTATAAATAACAAAAGTTGCCATATCCTGTCCTAGCTGGCCTGGACCAGTGGAAAGAGAGCATCAGCCTGCAGACTGAAGGGTCCCGGGTTCGATTCTGGTCAAAAGCATGAAGCTCCATTGCTGGTTCCTCCCTGGAGCCTGGTCGGAGCTCGTGCAGAAGGCAACCAATCCATGTGTTTCTCTCACACTGATATTTCTCTCTGCCTCTCCCTCTCTCTCCCACCTCTGCTAAAAATCAATGGAAAAAATATCCTTGCCGAAACCGGTTTGGCTCAGTGGATAGAGCGTCGGCCTGTGGACTGAAAGGTCCCTGGTTTGATTCCGGTCTAGGGCATGTACCTTGGTGGCGGGCACATCCCCAGTAGGGGGCGTGCAGGAGGCGGCTGATCCATGTTTCTCTCTCATCGATGTTTCTAACTCTCTATCTCCCTTCCTTTCTGTAAAAAATCAATAAAATATGTTTTTTTTTAAATATCCTCAGGTGAGGATTTAAAAATAAAAGTTTCCATCTCCTGAGCATCCTGTGCACAGACAATCTAGGGACGATGACAGCCACTCTTCTGTAAATGTTTGCAGTGGCTGTTTTCTGAGCCTGTGTATCTCCTGGGCACCTGGTGTCGCGGTCAGAGCGGGAGAGGAGAGGAAGGTAGAGAAGCCACCAGCGCTGCATCAAGACAGAGCCTGCCAATCGCTGTGCAGCACGAGCTCACAGATGTGCCACGGGATGGTGACCATGGCAGCCTCCACAGAGGCAAGAAAAACCAAGGGTTGCTAGGCTTCGTGGCCAATCACCTTTCTCCATCAGTGGGCTCTCCCGGGGATCTGGGAGGCTGGCCTTGGCTCAGCGGCGGCTGACGTCTCTCTCCCTCCAGCCTGCTAAGCTGGACGATCCAGCGTGCATCGTCTGGCAGAGGCCAACGTGGCAGGCTGACTGTGGCCAAAGACGTCCTCTGCCACCCGGGCAACGGTGTCAATAGTAAGATACAGAAGTGCAAGTGGGCCTCTGAGGACTGTGACTGAGGAGCTGCTGAAAGAGAGCTGGACCGCGATCCCTAAAGAAGGCAGTAGGCAGTCCAAGGTGTGGTTTGTTGACGAGGAGGAAAAGGTGAGGGTTCAGGCAGGGGGCTTTAGCAGAAGCAGCTCTACCCAACGGGCCAAACACTCATCTTATCGCTGCTGCTTCTGTCCGTTTGTCGCGCCTGGGTTTGTTATGTTGCTGTCATTATTTTATTGTTTTCATGCCTGAGCTGACTTCCAGGCGATGGCTTTCATAACAGAAACATACGCCGCAAATTACAGCCTCGTCGCTGTTGGGAAATCTCCGACGTGGAAGAGCGTGATTACATTCTAAACCCATTCCCATTATCATGACTTGTTTCCACAGTGCATTTAGCTCGGAAATATAAGGAAAAGCTGTTTGATTCCTTATAATGTCAATTGCCGTACATTTTTGAATGATGGTTAAAAAAAATTTTTTTAATGTGTTATCACTTAGGTGAACAAAGGTCCTTTCGTAATGACAAATTCCAGAAATTTGAAGAGGTCAAGTAGCAGTTTTAAGGGCCGGTGTAAAAATAGTGAAGACTTTCACTTCTGGAAAGATGGGTAGAAGTTTTTTCCCTATTCCTCCCACTAAGTATAACTAAAATCACACATCTTTTTTTTTTAAGGGGATTAACTACCACAATTTTAATAAATGATAGATCGTTCATGGGACATATCAGCAGACTTGAGTAACGCTATAAACCATATGCACCCAACAGACTTATAGAGAACATTACATCCAACAAAAATACAACACACGTAATTCTGAAATGTACATGGATTATTATCCTGGATTGATCTAGAGTGATCATATGTTAGGCCAAAAAACAAGGCTTGCCAAATTGAAGAAGACCGAAATAATACCAAGTATTTTTTAGGACCCTAATGGATGAAACTACACATCAATAAGCAGAAGAAAACTGAAACATTTTTTAAATGTGAAAATTATATGATACCCTCTTATACAATCAATGAATCAAGGAAGTCTTTGAGACCAGTAAAAATGAAACAGAACAGACACAAAAAAAAACTTGTAAGATTTAACAAAAGCAGTTTGAAGAGGGATTTTATAGTGACAAACACCTACATAAAACAAAGAAATTAAAAAATCAAATTAACAACCTAACTCTATACCTCATGGACATACATCTCTTTTTAAAAGGGTGGAGAGAAGACATCGGACTGAATAGAAACCATGGGACTTGAGGAATGACAGGAGTGAGTTCCCTGGGTTTCCTTTTGGGCTCGGATATCCCACGTTTGGAGTTGAAAGTCAACAATCCAGAAACACCAAGAAGTGCAGAAATGAAAAACTTAAATAAAACCTTACTTTCTTGAGCCAAATAAACCAGAAAGGATCAGCCTAACAAACTGTAAGGTTTTAGATGCTAATCACCCCAACTGAACATTTGACAAAACAAAAATTGCCTAGAACGGAGTTAGTTATTCAAGACCATTGCAATCGGTGAGGTAGACTAAACTCAATGCACTTAAACAACACGAGTAGGTCGTAAGTGCTGGGGATGAACTAATGGGAAGGGATGGAAGGATGTGGGGGGTCAGGGGTGGTGGCCAATGGGATGTGTCCGGCACGTTGCTTTTCCTGAGTCTGCATGTGTTCTCTGTAATTAGGTCACTGCATTTTCAACTGCTACCTAGTTAGGTTCGACTCCACCACAGAGACTGCCAAATAAGGATGCTCCCTCCTTTCATTTCAAACAGATGGTTCCAAATTCCTCTTTTATTTTTAATCTTTATTGTTGAAAGTATTACATAAGCCCCCTTGTTTCCCCCTTGACCTATTCTAGCCCACTCCCGCCCCCCACCCCGGGCCTTCATCACCCTCTTGTTATGCCCATGGGTGATGCATATACGCATACCAGTTCATTGGCTGATTTCTTCCCACCCACCCTCCCCTGCCTTCTCTCTGATATTTGATGGTCTGTTCCTTGCTTCCATGTCTCTGGATCTATTTTGTTCATCAGTTGATTTTGTGCATTAGAGTCCACATACATGATCTCACTCATATGTGAAATCCAAAGCCCTTGAGAAACACATTTTGGGGTTATAAAACTTGCAGGAAGATTTTTAAAAAGATTCACATCTCAAAGAGACAGAGGAAGGAATTGCAAGTTTTCTAAAGTAGATGCTCCGAGGAAAGGAAAGCCGGGGACCCAGAGGCAGAAAGGAGTCTGTCTACAGCAGCGGTTCTCAACCTGTGGGTCTCCACCCCTTTGGGGGTCGAACAACCCTTTCACCAGGGTCACCTAAGACATCCTGCCTATCAGATATTTACATTCCGATTCATTCACAGTAGCACAATGACAGTTATGAAGTAGCAACGGAAATAATTTTATGTTGGGGGTCACCACCACATGAGGAACTGTGTTAAAAGGTCGCGGCAGTAGAAAGGTTGAGAACCGCTGGTCTACAGTTTAGTCAGAGGGAACCACTGATGCTGTCTTCGTCACTCCACGCCGTGGTCTAGCCACGCTCTCGCGTACACAGCCGAGGCCGCGTGGGAAGCTGCGACTTCCATTCTTATGAGGCTGTAAAAAGGTGCCGGGACATTCCCTGTCCTGGAGGTGTCAAACAAGGTCCAATAAGGAAACTAGGAGGAACGAGGACTTTCACTGCCACCTGGGAGTGACAAGGAACTCCTCCCTCTCCCCGCTGCAGCGGTGCCAGAGGAGCCTGAGTGGAGATGTAAGGCTCTTACAATCACCTCGTAGTCAGGAGGCCGCCATGACAGGGAGACCAAAGGAGCTGGGGTCTCCATCTGTGTCCAGCAGTAACAAGGAGCCCCGCCTCCATCTTTGATTCCTTTGTGGAACTTAAATTTCTGTCGGAAACCAAATATCGTTCTCACTAAATGGATGTAAACAGGAAGCCAGAAGGCTGGTCAACCTTGAAGCTCTGAAAGGTCAGAGCTAATTACTCACTGTTTAGTTGAAACATTATTGGTTGAAGCAACCACTATCTGTTTGTATCATGTTAATTTCTGTTATTTCCTGCCTAAAGGCTAGGGGTGTGTCCCAAAGCCTTAATAAAAGGGAGAAAAATGCCAGAGCAAATGGCAGTCTTTCCCACTAGAGGAAGGCTCCCACCTGGCCCCCCAATATCGCCAAATTAATATTTTCTAGTCTCTCATTTCGTTTGCGTGCGGCTTCCTTCAGAACCCGAGCCCTGACCCAGGAACCCTGAACCACGTGGGACGTGGAAAGAGGTTCCCACAAATTTCTACCTTCACCCGGTTATAACATAAGGTAGCACCCTTCCATTTCTATTGCTGGAGTAATATTAACCACAGAAAGCCAAATAAAGAAGGCTTAAAACAGGGCTGAATACCTATTCTATTTTATTTTTTTAAATATATTTTTATTGATTTCAGAGTGGAAGGGAGAGGGAGAGAAAGATAGAAACATCAATGATGAGAGAAAATCTTTGATTAGCTGCCTCCTGAATGTCCCCCACTGGGGACTGAGCCCACATTAGGGGCATGTGCCCTGACCAGGAACTGAACCATTGACCTTCTGGTTCATGGGTCAATGCTCAACCACCGAGCTAAGCAGGCCCGACATTGCGAAGTGCACTTTCAAAGCAGTATCTTCTTTAATCCTCCTAAGTCTTGGAGGGTCCAGGTATTTAAATTTTCAGAGCCTTTAATAATACCCTCTCTGCCTATAAGTTCTCCTTAATGCTTGAATAAAATATTGTTCGCACTTTCCACCACTATCTGCAGTCGTCTTTCCGAGTTCCATCTCAGGAGACAAATTAATGTTTCCTGATGACCTATTCAGTTTTTCTACTCCGGAACTAAATTTCACTCTTGCCTTGCTACTTGAACTTAATGTTTTATTCTAATCACTTTACACACTCAAAAGCTCCCAAGTCATTCATTTATTCACATACTATTTGATTTCATACTCTGCATCAGTCACTATGCTAGTTACCTGGCATTCAATAATTCATAAAAACACATATGAATGCTTCTGGCTTGCAGCCTTCCAGCCCAATGGGAGAGACATATATTATTCACAGGACCATGAAAATAAATGTAAAATCACAATCGGGTTGAATAGGAAGAGAGAAGGGTATGGTGGACTGAGATACAAATGAATATCTAGAATTCCCATTTCTAGATAATGTACTAACTTGCAGAAGATAAATTCTATTCTGAATATCGGTTTGAAGGCATGAGAACTTTCAAGGCACCAAGACTTCAGGGGCCAAAATATTATAGAAAGAAATTCACTGAGGTGACCCCAAATTCTGCTCATTTGCCCCTCTTGAGGTTTCCACTAATTGGTCTGAGCACAGATGAAGAAAATCTTAGCAGAAATATAGCCAAGAAGTGCGAGAGTTAACCGAGATATGTCATTGGGACATGTAAATATGGTGTATAGGTCTCAAGGATTTCAGTTTGGAATCCTAAAAAACTATACCCTAGAAGTAAGAGGGGATTCTGAAAAGAACAGGTCCTATGGATATGAAAGCTAGCCTGCAAACAGCTCCACCCATGTTGAATTGCGGTCATCTGCATGTACTCTCACATGTAGCTAATGGTTCATCCAAAGCCTCTTCAGTTTTTCATGGCCAACAACCAGCTTTCAATGGAAAATAAACATAAATCCCAAGAGATGGAACTAAGAGAGGGGGGAAATGACCATAGCAAGAGACTGGCCAGTGATTCAGATGGCAGAGTTTCAAAGGCTGAAAGTAATCAACTGGTATCTATAAAACAAGATAACGAGATGAAGAATATCATCCGAGAACTGGATTCTATAAAAGAATCACATGAAATTCTGCAAGTGAACATGCAATTATTAAGCTTGAGAAGTAAATAGAACGGATTTCATATCAGATGAGATGCCAAAGAAGAAAGGATTTGTGACTTAAAAGATGTTAGTTGACTGTTCAGTCTGAATGACAAAGTACAAAAGGGATCGGATATACATCAAGCACCATAAACTTCAAGCAGGATAATTACACAGAAAAACACAATTACGACATCTTTGTAAAATTTATGGAAACAAAAAATAAAGAGACGCTCTTAAAAGCAATAAGAAAAAAAAAATTCACTTCTTTAAGAGCTAAAGTCAAGTAGTGTTCTATTCCTTCCACTAAGTATAACTAAAACCACATATCTTTTTTATATCTGCATAACCCATGGGCACAGACAAGAGGGTAGTGAAGGCCTGGGATGGGGGGCGGGAGTGGGCTAGAATAGGTCAATGGGGGAACAAAGGGGCTTATGTAATACTTTCAACAATAAAGATTAAAAATAAAAGAGGAATTTGGAACCATCTGTTTGAAATGAAAGGAGGGAGCATCCTTATTTGGCAGTCTCTGTGGGGAAGTGGAACCTATATTTAAAAATATATATTTTATTGATTTTTTACAGAGAGGAAGGGAGAGAGATAGAGAGAGAAACATCAATCAGCCGCCTCCTGCACGCCCCCTACTGGGGATGTGCCCGAAACCAAGATACATGCCCTTCACCTGAATCAAACCTGGGACCCTTCAGTCCTCAGGCTGATGCCCTATCCACTGATCCAAACAGGTTTTGACAATACTGGTATATTTAAAGCGCTAAAAGAAAACAGAACTATTTATTCATAATAGCCAAAATTTGCAAGAAACTCAAATATCCATCACAAAAAAAAGAAATAAGTAAACTATGGTATTTTCTTTCAAAGAGCATACATCAATTAAAATAAATAAGCCAATGCTATTTACACAGCAACATTAGTGAATCTAACAAACAAAATGTAGAGTCCAAAAAAAAAAAGCAGACACAAATTAATACATGTAAAGCTCAAAAACAGACAAAACTAATCTCTGGTTTTAGAAATCTTGATGGAAGTTCCCGTTGAGGAAGGGGGGTGAGTGACTAAGAAGTCATGAAGAGTGTTTCTGAAGTTCCGGTAATAGACTGTTTCTTGATCTGAGTAGAATCCATTTTCTCCAAGCTATAAAATTATGATTTATGTCCTTTTTGTGTTTAAATTAAGATTCATTATCCCGGTTTAAACAGAAAAGCAAACAATGCAGCAAAAGTTCTTCTCATGTTCAACCCTGTTCCTATATCAGAACTCTGACACGTTTTGGTCAAGGCAGAGTTTAAACTAATCCCCTCACCATGCCACTCACAGCCTCAAAGCTAGCAACTCCAAGGCAATTAAAATGCCACCAATGCCACGTTCTAATGGAAACCATGCAAAAATACCTGGGAAACATTTTTTTTAAATATAATAACAATAATGTCAGTGTTCCAAACTTGTTCTCTGACTCTTCCATTAGCGATGGCCTTCCACCAACATAATGGGAAATTACACATTAAACTCCTAGGTTCTGAAGCAAATATTATCCACCTTTATCTCTAGAGAAAATATATTCCTCAAATTCAAAGGCACCGTTTCTCTTTGTTAAGTTACCATGGACTGAATACAGGGGAAATTATGTGCTATCTGTATCATCTTAGGACCTATGTAGAAAAAAGTAAAGAAATAGAAGGAACTTTACTCTTTAGCCAGAAAGTAGGTATTTTAATTAAATAAAAAGATTCCTATTATTATACTGTAAAGTTAGCTCTTGTTTAAGAATATTGGAGGATATTTCACATAAATATAAAGTAGGCTATAGTCTAAAATTGAAATGACAGTTACCACCAAATCGTGTGATTCTAGTTATATTTAAAATATAGGTATATAACAAATAAAAATAAAATATAGCTATATATCTATATATATGAGGAGCCCCCAAAAGTGTGTATACACATTTTGAATAATTATAAAGGTGGTGTTTATTAAAATAGATTTCATTTTCAAAATTGAGCTACCAGCAGTTAAAATTTGTGTACCTTTTAGGGTGACACCCTGTATATCTATCCACAAGACAATCTTGAAAGCAAATTAAAACAAACAAAAACTGAAAGAGGCCTCTGAAATCACACAATAATTGCCATGTTTTTAAAAAAAAAAAATAGGCCCTAGATAGAGTATGCTTGTGATGTCTACGGAAAGCTCGCTGGCCATGGAAGGGAAGCCCTGTTGACCGGAACATGGCCCTGCTTCCTATATTGAAAATGAAAGGTCCCAGGTTCGATTCCCATCAAGGGCATGTATCCTGGTTGCGGGCATATTCCCAGTTAAGGGGTGTGCAGGAGGCAGCTGATCAATGTCTCTCTCTCATTGATGTTTCTAACTCTATTCTTCTCCTTTCCTCTCTGTAAAAAAATCAATAAAAATATTTTTTAAAAATAAATATATCAATAAAATATATTTAAAAAAAGAAAATGAAATAACTCTTTGGAGCCAAAAGTAAGGAACTAAGACCTGAGCTGACCCTGCAGCCCTATTCCTCAGGGAAATGGAAATGTTGTCTTCTCACATCTTTTGACTGAGTTTGAATTCCAGCAAAAGGCTTTCTTCCCGGCGGTAGTAGGAACGATGACTTGACAAGCTCTAATCTGTCAGCGGAGAAGGACAGCTGACAATTCAGCGCAAGGTATAACACAAGACACATTGAAAGGCCATCAGTAGTCACCGGGACCGTGACGCGCAACCAGTGAGAAGCCGGTCACTTCTGAGTCTCTCTCAGCAGAATCTCTGTGGACACACAGTCCTGGCTGCTGATGAGGAGCAGCAGGGACAGATAAGGGAAGACGTGGGAGGGGGGACCGCCAATGTTGAGCACCTCGATTCCAGTTTACTTACAGGCCGCTGCACCAACGCTGCCCTTTCGGTTAAAGCTAATCAATCTCCTCCTCTCTGAGCCAACGCGGAGTCAGAATCCTTATCTCTGCTTTCAGCAGCAACAACAAAAACAGTGAAACATCAACCCAACTAAAACAGGGGGAGCGATTCGCAAAGAAACTCACCAACGGCCACCTACTAAGTCAGCTGTCACCCAAAACATTACCCCTGATTTTTGCTCAGTGTGGGTCTTGAAGTTGATTTTCATTTATATATATATATTTTTTTTTTTTATTGGATTTTTACAGAGAGGAAGGGAGAGAGATAGAAAGTCAGAAACATTGATGAGAGAGAGACATCGATCAGCCGCCTCCTGCACGCCCCACAGTGGAGATGTGCCCGCAAGCAAGGTACCTGCCCTTGACCGGAATCGAACCTGGGACCTTTCAGTCCGCAAGGTCCACTCTATCCACTGAGCCAAACCAGTCTCAGCTGATTTTCATTTTTTGTGCTGACTCATATTTATAATTCCCTTCCTAAAATTAATTGGTATGAGTAGAAAAGAAAGGGAAGAGCAAAGTGTATCCTTTTAGCAGCCAGCGCTGAAAAATATTGCAAATGATTTCTATCTTTGAAACACGGCCTACATTTTCTCTGTGAGCTGCTGCTCTTCCTTCCTCGCCAAATTCAGGAAGGTAGCAAACGCGGTAGAACATACATCAAGCCAAGTGACATGCGTAGATCAAAACTGAGTCTGGTTGCACCCAGATAAAACCTGCGTCTGACCGAGACCATTTCTCAGTTTCTCACAGAACCTGGGAGAGTGATTTGTACCTCGCTTCCCATAATTTAACAGTATTATCTGCTCAGGTAGAGTAGGTGTTCAGTAAAGATAACTAACCTTTTCAGCGGCTCCAAACATGAGTGAAAATGTGTGGTGGTTTGTTTGTTTTTTAAGCAAAGCGCATCATCCTGTGTTTCTCATTTTGTAAATGAAGAAACCAATGATGGCAGGCGTGATGGCACACCTACAATAGGTAGCGGCTCCAACTTCGGGCTCATCTCTATAGGCTTTGAAATTTGCATTTTGCTCAATTCATCATGGTCGTCCAGGATGAGAAATGTGGTCTGTATTCTCTCCGTTTTTACAAATCAACTATAGCGGTCTTCCTGAGAGAGAGTACAATAGAACTCAGACACTCTAATGCCAAAATGACATCTTATCTCCCCTGTCTACTCACAGGTTTTCTCACCCTTGGAACCAATGTATTTCAAGCCACATAGTTCGTTTGGGAGGTGGGAGGTGGGCCGTCTCGTGCACTGTAGGATGTTAAGCAACACCTGTGACTTCTGCTCACCAGTTGCCGGTGGCACCCCCTGTGCCAAGTCATGGCACTCAAAAATGTCTCCGGACATGGTCACTGCTCCCTGGACATGGACAATGGAGAATCACTGGCATAAGGAATTCAACCAGCACTGGACACTTCAGACCAGGATCTGGATTCTCAGAGTGACATAGAAACAGCCAACTGCTCCGTCTCCAGCTCTGAGAGGGCACTTCTGGTTTTCACTCTTCTGTAAACCAGGGACCCACAAATGAGTTTCTGTGGGAGAACTGGGCTATTTCTCTGTTTCAGAAAACTAGTCTCGCCGAAACCGGTTTGGCTCAGTGGATAGAGCGTCGGTCTGTGGACTGAAAGGTCCCAGGTTTGATTCCGGTCAAGGGCACGTACCTTGGTTGCGGGCGCATCCCCAGTAGGGGGTGTGCAAGAGGCAGCTGATCGATGTCTCTCTCATCGATGTTTCTCTCTAGCCCTCTCCCTTCCTCTCTGTACAAAAAAAAAAAAAAAATCAATAAAATAAAAAAAAAGAAAACTAGTCTTGAAAACATTTACTTCTTACGTTTGCATTGTTGAATCTAGTTCGTTTAAATATCTTAGCATATGGCACATTCACCTGTCAAAACCCCCTTCTTAACGTTATATTTACTTTATCGTTTCACTGATTTTTCATTTTGTTTGTAATCAGCAGAAAACTTTTCAAAATATCACACATAGTGTTCGACTATAAAACATTTTCCCCAGGTGTTAATAGGAAACACATATGGGAAAACTGATCAAAGTTAAAACTGATAAATCTAATAAAATATATTAGTATCTGTTTATTTTATAAGCTCCAAAGGGTAAGATTACAAAGTCAATCCACGAGAATAATGAGAGCCTTGCAATAAATAAAGCCAATTGAAATTAGAAATTAAACATGAGAACCGGTCTTCTATCAGTCTCAGCTAATTTATTTCCGCCATATCTTAGTTTTATAATATTCAGCGGACCATAAATCACAAATAAGTAGTTGCAAATGGTAATATTTATTAAGAGCTCACTTGCTGCCTCCGAATACTTATAAATATCTCTAACAACATGGTAGCAGAATAGCAGCAAATGTGTTTCCGTGTTGGAAAAGGATAAATCTTTTAAAAGTGATTGCATTATTGCAGTCCTAATGACAAATAAGTAATGAAGCCCAGGCTAGCTTGAAATAAAAAATAATGAAGAAAATGTCAATCTAATGAAAAGAGTAGCAAACTAAACAGGGGTTTCCAGCAGAGAAAGGAGTTATTGACCGGACGGGGAAGCTTGGAGAGCTTGAGGCAGAGTGTGGTAGCAAGAATGGAGGAGGTATTTTGAATCCTGACTCATATGGCACCAATATCTTGAATGGACTATACTTAATTGCAAGCTTCCTTGGATTGCTAAATAAGATGGATACTTAGCCGAAACTGATGTAGCTCAGTGGATAGAGCGTCAGCCTGCGGATTGAAAGGTCCCAGGTTCTATTCCGGTCAAGGACATGTACCTTGGTTGTGGGCACATCCCCAGTAGGAGTCATGCAGGAGGCGGCTGATCGATGTCTCTCTCTCATTGATGTTTCTAACTCTCTATCCCTCTCCCTTCCTCTCTGTAAAAAAAAAAAATCAATAAAATATTTTTTAAAAAAAGATGGATACTTATGTCTTCAGGCTACTTGAGCCAAAATAAAATAAGATTGAATGAACAGAGTTTGAAATACCTGTATATGTGTATGTACTAGTATATCTATGTGTGTGCAGGTACATATTAAGCATGTATATAAGTGAGCATGTGTGGTGCATGTGTGGGTGTATAAATATGTATGTATCTGTATAAAAACATACAAAGCAGCCATGTATTTTTGAAACCCTAGTTGAGTGATACATAACGCACCCCACATTCCTCTCCCGATGATTATCCACCCTACCTATTATACTGGAAGGGAGAAATATTCAAGTCGACTTGTGCATGACTATTCCCTTGGTGCTAGATTTTATGATTTGCTTTCGCTTTACTTAATGTGCATATTGAACATAATCCTGAAGATTATATTATTCCTATATTATCTGATTTTTCAGTTATTCCCTTGCCTTATGTCTCTTGCAGAATGCATCGAGATTTAGTGTGATAAGCAATTACGAGTCCCCCACATTATGCTGATCAAATAATTGAACGTATATTTCTTACACTGTTTCACAAACTGATCAATGAGTGGAGAACATATAATTTTATCAGTTGACTATGGCAGCTGGTGAGTACATTTCATTTTCACTTATCCTCCAGGTAATAAAAAATAATGAATACATCTCTAGGCTTTACTGTCTGGTGTAAATGTTTCATGCAGTTAAAGAGTTATAAAGTCCAAATAAAATGTTAATGGCAGAGGAAGAAGTGGCACGGTATTGGAAGCAGAAGGGAGGGGTTGCTTTCTGGTGCGCCATGAATAAGAGATTAAAAGAAGCTTCCACTTTGATCTAACTGTGCTGGTGCTTTAAGTAGTCTAGGGCTGGGCACACTCCAGCCCATGACCTGTGTTTGTAAATAAATTTATACTGAAACAAAGTCTCACTCATCCTCTTCAGTATTTTCTCCGATCGCTCTTGTGCTGTAACGGTAGCGCTGAGTAGTGGTAACAGAGATGGTCAGGTCAGCCAGCGCTAAAGTATTGACCACCTGGCCCTTTACAGAAAAAGTATGTAAGCCCCTGAATGAAGCCTCATCCTCTGCCCCCTCCAGAGTACAGAGTAGATTTCCTTAGGCAACTGAGTGGTCCCGAGATGCCCTCAACACCATCGCCTTGAAAGGGAGTTTTAGGCAGAGTCAACATTTCCCATTGGCCAGCTCACCTGTCCTTCAACGACACAGAAAAGATGCTCCTGACCTGTGCCAGGCTGTCTGCCTCTAGAGCAGTGGTTCTCAACCTTCCTAATGCCGCGACCCTTTAATACAGTTGCTCATGTTGTGGTGACCCCCAACCGTAAAATTATTTTCGTTGCTACTTCATAACTGTAATCTTGCTACTGTTATGAACTGTAATGTAAATATCTGATATGCAGGATGTATTTTCGTTGTTACAAATTGAACATAAAGCATAGTGATTAATCACAAAAACAATATGTAATTAAATATTATGAAATATTTCTTTCTAATGACAAATAAATGAAATTTTGTCTTGAATCGTGGTGTAGCATGGGTAACAGTCTTCATATGACAACAATAAACTACATTGCTACACTTTGCTACACTGAGGAGCAGTCTGTTGGTTCCTAAGACCATGGGAAATAGGTGTTTTCTGATGGTCTTAGGCAACCCCTGTGAAAGGGTCATTCGACCCCCAAAGGGGTCTTGACCCAAAGGCTGCTCTAGAGTCTTTAGTGCCCTTGACAAAGAGACCCCCTTGCCGGTCCTGCCTGCTGGAGGCCTCAGTGTGGCTGCTGATGACACTAGGGTACTGTGCTTGCTAACAGATACTTCCGGTGTGTTGAGATTCAGCTTTCCTGGTAACTGCCCAGAAGAGCTGAGAGTAACCCTAAAGTGGGCGGAAGTGGATGTACAATGGAGAGAACTAAAAACAATGGGAGATGAGAACCCATGAATACATTCTTTCCCCCTCTTTCCTCAAGATAGATTGAAAAAAAAAAAGTCTACACATACAATTGGAAGACATCCATGAGACTGAGGAATCAGCTTCACTCTCACAAAGCGGTAATGGCCGAAACCAGGTTGGCTCAGTGGATAGAGCATCGACCTGTGGCCTGAAAGGTCCCAGGTTCGATTCCGGTCTAGGGCATGTATCCTGGTTTCGGGCACATCCCCAGTAGGGGGCGTGCAGGAGGCAGCTGATCAATGTCTCTCTCTCATCAATGTTTCTAACTCTCTATCCTTCTTCCCTCCTCTCTGTAAAAAATCAATAAAATTTAAAAACATTACGTTTTCTCTCCCTGCTTTTCCACTTAAGTGCCTTTTCACTTCACTCTGCTTCCTCAAAGTTATTCTCCCCAATAAAATTTGAGCACATAGCTTGTGTTTCAGGCTCAGCTTTCTAATATAATTCCCCAGTTTTATTTAGGTCAAAAAAAGCATGCTTAGTTCAGATGTGTAGCACAGTCCTCAACGCTTGGAACAGTATATAAATCGAAGGGGTAAGGAAAAAGGTGATGGGGAAAGGGAGAAAAATGAGATAAATTCACTACTATTTATGCTCCTTTCAGTGTGGAGTCATGCAGCTAAACACTGAGCCTTCCTGAATCTGTTTCCCTGACCCTTAAAGAGGGAAATTGATCACCTGAGATGATGTATAGGAAGTAAGATCGATTATGTCATAGTTAATACATGGATGGTGAAGTCAGGAAAACCTTGGTTGGAATCCCAGGTCTACCTTTTACAGACAAGTTTGTGGGGGGTTTTTTGTGTGTGTTTTTTTTAATATATTTTATTGGTTTTTCACAGAGAAGAAGGGAAAGGGATAAAAAGCCAGAAACATCGACGAGAGAGAGACATCGATCAGCTGCCTCCTGCACGCCCTCCACTGGGGATGTGCCCGCAACCAATGTACATGCCCTTGACTGGAATCCAACCCGGGACCCCTCAGTCCCCAGGCCGACGCTTTATCCACTGAGCCAAACCGGTCCCGGCACAGACAAGTTTTAATCTTGACATACCACTTAGTCCACAGCATCATTGTGAATTACAAAGAAAAGAATGTATGCAAAGTGCTTAGCACGATGCCTGGAAGAGAGTTGGGTTAAACGTTATCCGTTATTATCTTTTAAATTATGTGTGATGTTAAAAGTATTGCACAAACCATCGTTATTACTAGCTTGTCATAATGTTGATCGTTTTCTTGTTCATTATGTGCTTTCCCATCAGTTACACTAAATGGAAGATACGTCTTCCCCTAATGAAATGATTCCCATAATAGACGTAAGTGACCAGATTGTAAAATTTCCAGTTTATTTCTTGCACTTTGGTGACACCAAGCTGTATAATGGGATTTAGGGAACTGAAGTAAACATAACATGGAAATGAGACCACAGATTCATTAAGCTCCTTCATGTGTCGGGAACTAATTAGTAAAAAAGATATGTCTTTAAGGAATTTAAGAGTTCGGGAAGAAAGACAATGTGGCAATTTACTTGACTGTGGTTGGATAAAATACAAGGCAGCATCAGACCAGACAAGGAGACATTCAACCTAGCAGTGAATAGTTTGAGATTCATACAGCCCTTTAATAGTAAAAGCTGACAAAGAAAACAGACACACGTTTCTTATTATTTTGGAGATAATGAACGTTTTAGAAAATATATGGTTTGGTCAACAAAGTTGAGATGGTCTCTTTTTAACCCCACCAAGGGTCCATCAGAAGGTGTATCATCAACTAGGAATGTTTAAGACACTGAAAATTTCAGGAGGAAAAAGAATATTAGAAATCATCTTTCTACTATGATAGTACATCGCTTTTAGCCTTGTAAATTTCCAAGATCTTACTTACCTGGAGAACTGGTCAGGAGGCATGTCTAAACTCTTGAAATATTTTGTCACTGAGGATGAGATTTCTATGTTTCGGAGGAGCCGAGAAGACGTCTCAGCTTCGGAATGCCCACGGGAGTTTCTGTGAAGTGATTAGACAAACAGGAAGTCAATGATGGCCTACATCGCTAAACACAAGGACAAGTGGCTGTTCAACAAATAATAACATTTGCCATGGAGGCAGTGAAATTCGTCCCTTTCATGCTGTGGCCGCAGTGGTAAAATATGAAAAAGACAAACAGGTATTCCACACCAACTACTTCTCTGAATTTGCATGGTCCCCTTTTCTGCCTGAGGGCTGAAAGAAGTAAGTAAAAGCAACCACTTGTGATTCTCGGAACATTTCTGTGAGGTGGAAAATAGAAAACAGGAGATATCTATCTTGATAAAAGGAAGACTATAAAGGGTGTGTGAGCTGATTGGATGGGAAAAACAACCACCTTTATCTCAAGTCTACTTTAAAAAAGAAGAAAAGTTTCCTTCCCTCTAAATTATACAGGTCTCTAGCTCATGCTTCAGTGCAAAAGAAAAATATTGTGAGTTTTATTACTCTTAGTAGTGACAGCTAACTTTCATTGGGACCTTATTATATGCCAAAAAAACAGTGCTTAGTGACTTTAAAGCTTAGTTTGATTTTCCTAGAGCTTGAGACCAGGTTTGTGGGGAGAGGTTTTGGGGGAGAGGGATGATCCTTGGAAACAGAAGCGAGGGATGAGGGGAATGAGATGGAGAAGGAGCAAAAGCTAATGAGTATACTTTCTATAGGTCACTGATTTGGGCAGCATGGTTTTGACCTTGCCAAGACGTGTGAAAAGCATGCAAAACAATGTCTAGACTTGTTCTCCCGAACAGCAGGGGACTGGGGCATGTATCCACTGACTTTCACTTTCCATTGGTTAAAGGTTGTCTCCTCTGCATTTTTGGACTGTCCTTGCACATGAGCTAAGAGGGCTCTCAAGGTTTGAAGCAAAAAAAAAAAACAAGGAGATCAGCAATGTTTGACATGAGACATGATGGATCGGTGTGAGCCAAAACCACCCATCAAAGCTTTAGCTGAAATCAGAGTGCCAACGAGAGGTCATGAAGGCAATAAGAGGATCCATACATGGCTTATCACAGGTAATTCTCACAATGCCCCATTTTCCCATCATCATCCCCATTTAATAATGATGATATTAAGACTGAGAGAAGTAAAATAATTTGTTCAGCTTTGCACAGTAAACTCCAGCTAGTAAATGGTGAACCCAAGCAGTATGATCCTAAAAGCTGAAATGTCACTCCCCACATTACCTGCCACCAGTAACCTAATCTTCACAACCTTTTGTCCAAAAGACTCATTTCTACTGTGCTAAGTACAACACACACACACACACACACACACAAACACACACACCAAAAAAATTTGTCTTCACAAATATAAAGCTCAGAGCTAAATAGACCACCCTAACTTGTCTTTAAGGAGGAAGTAACTTAAACATTTAGAGACTTTAATTGAGGCTGATACTAAGGTGGGGACTGAATGTGGTACTTCCCATGGGGGCTCCTAATAAAATTGCCCAGATAATTCCGGGTTATCTGCACGGGGAAGATATTCCCATCTACAAGGATATGAAGATTTTTCGTAATAATCACGATTCCGTTCAAGCTCCAGGCTAAAATATCTCCATTGTGATGGAATCTAAGCATTGTATTGAGGAAAGGGGCGGGAGCTGGTGTTTCTATTCCACTGAGAATGCAGCATCGGTTAAAACAATTTCTTGGGCTGTTAACTTTAAAGATGATACACAGTTTTTAAAAAGTCGGAAAGAAAGCCTGCCTTACTACATAAGTTATGAAGGAAGGCTGTATATTATGAAAAAAAATGAATTAAAATCCCTAGAGAGGTAGCTAACAAAAGCTCTCTATCTGTAATCTGTAGGGCGTGTTAAGTTTTCCAGTGCGAAGACTCATCGGTGAGATGACGGAATGTGTATCCATCAGATCAGCGATACTAGAAGATAAAAGGGAGCACTACTTATCATTTCAGTGAATCGGCTGAGCACACCAGAATGTGCCCTGTTCATAGGCAACAGGACACCTTTGTGTTTTTCCCAGGTTAACGGGACATGAGAATCACTCTGAGTGTTTGCAGATTCTTGGATCCTGTCCCTTAGTTACTATATCAGAATCTGAGGCACAGGGCCCCCAAATATGTATTTTAACCATACCTCAAAGTGATTCCTAAATATACAAAATTGTGAGCACCAGTGAATGAGATAGTCAAGTTCAATGTTTCTGCGTAGTTGGGTACATAATTCACACAGAAATGTGAAGACTAAAGTAGCTCAGACTTATTATGGAGATGATAAAAAGTGTGAAGAAAAGGACTCCATTGACCTCATAATTAGTTGATGTGTGCATATTTATTGAATCCTTAATAAATAGAAGAGATTTTGATAATAGAGAAAAGGAGAAAAAAAATAATGTATTTCCTGCTTTCTACTGATTTGTAGTCTAGTACGGGAGGCTGTTAGAGAAATAACAATACTCAAATAAACAATTTACACATCAAGGGTGATGAGGGGATTAATAATTAATAGCTAGCCGAAACCGGTTTAGCTCAGTGGATAGAGCGTCGGCTTGCGGATTGAAAGGTCCCGGGTTCGATTCCGGTTGGGGGCATGTACCTTGCTCGTGGGCACATCTCTACAGTGGAGTGTGCAGGAGGCGGCTGATAGATGTCTCTCTCTCATCGATCTTTCTGATTTTCTATCTCTCTCACTTCCTCTCTGTAAAAAATCAATAGAATAAAAAAAAAAGAATTTATATATATATATGGCTAAGCAACTGGCCAAACAGCCAACTGGCCAACCGGCCAGAAGGTCTGACTCACACTAACCACTAGAGACAGACGCTCAACACAGGAGCCGCAGAGCCATAGCAACTTCGCAGAATGCCCTCTCACACTCTGGGACCCCTCGTAAATGTCGGACTGCCAGTTTCAGCCCAATCCCCGCAGGCCAGCCCAATGGATCCCACCTGTCAGAGGGACCCCACTCACTCCACAGAAGCCCATCGAGCCCCAACACCGCCCCAGGTGTGGCCAGCCAGGAAGGGATCTCGGCAGGTTGGTTCCAGGGCATGCTCAGCCTGTTTAGCCCAGTCCCACCCTGCCAGCCACCTTCTAATTAATTTCCTTTCAATGTGCACAAATGCCTCTAGTTAGATTATAAACTTCCCGAGGACAGCCAACTGCCTATCATATGCCAGGATGCACGCTCAGATGATCAACCACTCCGGCTTGCCCAGGACAAAGGGATTTCTCAGCACTAAAACCAGAAAGTTCGAAGCAGTTCAGGACAAGCTGACCACCAAATTGGTGAGTAAGACAATCAAAAGAGCATCTAGCCCTGGCTGGAGTGGCTCAGTTGACTGGACATCATCTCATGCACTGAAAGCTTGCTGCTTTAATTCCCAGTCAGGTCACATGTTGGGGTTGTGGGCTCCATTCTGATAGGGGTTAGGTACGCAGGAAGGCAGCTGATTGAGGTTTCACT
This sequence comes from Lasiurus borealis, assembly GCA_004026805.1. NCBI lineage: Eukaryota > Metazoa > Chordata > Mammalia > Chiroptera > Vespertilionidae > Lasiurus > Lasiurus borealis. Next base: position 52,810 of record PVJN01011466.1, read on the forward strand.
CTCACATCGATGTTTCTCTCTCCCTCTCCCTGAAAAATCAGTAAGAACTATTCTTTTAAAAAAAAAAAGTCTAATAAAAATGAATGTATACACGGATGTTAAGTGAAAGAAGTCCTACCATTTTTCAAATTCTTTATGTAAATTACCACCAGGGTCTAAGCTAAATTGACACAATAGGAAACTGAGCCTCAGGGAGGTTAATTACTTCGCCCCGATTCCCCCAGAGGGGAAGTGGCTGAGCTGAGAGGGCTGGGAGTCCAAGGCTGTTCGAATCCATAGTGTAAGGAAAGATGATGCTCTGTGTTCTCTGCTCCAACCTCCAGAGACAGCAACGTGGAATTAGAAGCGAGTTCCTCATCCCAGGGAAGCCAGCCATGCTTTCTTTAGAGAGAGTCGTTTTCTTTTTATTAACACATGCCTGCCCACGATAGTGTGCCTGCCTCCCTCCCTTCTTCCCTCCCGACAGCTGCTCTGAAGCCGACCAGAGGCTCCGGAGGGAGCTGGGCTGTTTCCACCAGCTGTTTCCCAAACACCTAACTTCATCTGCAGATCAGAGCTGGGGTTTGAAGCTCTTAAAACCTTTGCTGCTGCCATCACAGGCGAGCAGACGCAGCCAAAACCGCCAGCGCTCTGCCAGCAGCCTGTCTGAGCGCCTCTCTGGGACTGAGGCTGCAGGCACAGTGCAGCGAGGGCCTGTTCCTTTAACCCACTTCCCATTTCCCGGCCTCCGGCTTCTCTCAGAGACAGACTCCCTCTTCCTTCCTCTCCCTTTCCTTTTACGTTTTGTCGTGGAGAAGGATTTAAATTCCAAGGAGGAGGAGAAAAATGGCACATATTCATCCTAGAGATGCAACATTAGCATCTTGCCATGTCTGATAAATCAACACCTTTTGGTAAGAAGTCAGGTGTCGCCGAGACCGGTTTGGCTCAGTGGATAGAGCGTTGGCCTGCGGACTGAAAGGTCCCAGGTTCGATTCCGGTCGGGGGCATGTACCTTGCTTGCGGGCGCATCTCCAGTGGGGGGCGTGCAGGAGGCGGCAGATCGATGTCTCTCTCTCATCGATGTTCCTGACTTTCTATCCCTCTCCCTCCCTCTCTGTAAAAAAATCAATAAAATATATATTTAAAAAAAAAGAAGAAGAAGTCAGGTGTCATGGGATGGAACCTCTTTGTCCGGCCCGGATAAATCCCGCTTCTTCTTGGCTCCCAGGGGACATCC
>PVJN01011467.1:0-54023 GCA_004026805.1 Lasiurus borealis
GGAGGGAAGGAGGGAGGGAGGGCGGGAGGAAGGAAGGAAGGAAGGAAGGAAGGAATACATGGAAGGACAATGATAGGGATAAATTCCACCCCTTTAAACTTGACCTAAAGGTTAAACCTATACCAGGAAGGAAGGAAGGAAGGAAGGAAGGAAGGAAGGAAGGAAGGAAGGAAGGAATACATGCTTACACACATGCATGTGTAGATGAGATGGCCCTTTGTAATACCTTCTCTCCTGAATAGACTTGCATTTCAAGCCTAGTCCTCTTCCCTCATCTCCATTCCTGCATCTTTAATACTCTCTGGCCATTGCACATTGGGTGAGCTGGCATTATTTTAAGATTAAATCTAAGCCGAGACCAGTCTGGGTCAGTGGATAGAGCATCGGTCTGCGGATTGAAAGGTCCCAGGTTCAATTCCGGTCAAGGGCATGTACCTTGGTTGCGGGCACATCCCCAGTAGGGGGTGTGCAAGAGGCAGCTGATTGATGTCTCTCTCTCATTGATATTTCTAACTCTCTATCCCTCTCCTTTCCTCTCTGTAAAAAATCAATAAAAATATATTTTAAAAAAATATTAAATCTAAGTGCATCAGTAGCTCAGCATCTGTACACGCAGATGAAAGAGGCACCTGCCAATGCAATGGGAAATAAGTGATTAGGAACCATTGCCCTTTAACTGGCAAACAGCGTGGCCATCAGAGTGGTACTGTGGTTAACAAAGGCAGGATTTACTTGATGTCCTTGACGTTCCCTGTCATCCGGTGATAAGAAAGACAATGAGAAGGATACATTTCACCCCTTTAAACTTGACCTAAAGGTTAAACTTATACCCGGACAGCGGTATGTGGATAACAACTTATCGGTCTACAGACATTTCTATCTCCATTAGGATATGAGTTGCTTTGTTGTTATAGAAGCTTTAGGAAAAAGAGCTGGCTGCAGTTCCTTCTGCTTTATCAGGGAGTGTGTGAGAAACAAAGGCTGGAAATACAAAGGAAAACATAAAGATAAATGTGAAGTATAGCTCTAATACAAACAGCCATCCTTGATGTATTACTTAGACAAATGCCTGTTTCAAAACAGCTGAACGGTTTCTTAACCAATGACCAAAAAAAAAAAGGAAAATGGTTATTTAATCATTTAGTGCTTATATACATTTTCACCCTCTAGCTATGCTAAAGCAGACTTAAGGAAAATGTGGTTTATTTCACTGGGTTGGCTGAGCAGATAATGATTTAACACTGTTTATAAGTACATGCTTCAAAACCTATCTGTTTCCACCAGTCCTTACGCATACTGTATGGCTGCGACTGCCAAGACCTTTGTCAGGTTTCTGATTTATTCACCCAGAAGTGACAGAGTCATTACTTACAGATATACAAACAGTAGGACTTTTGAGGCTATTGTCTATGTAGTGAGATAATGAAGCAAATATTGTAAGAAAGAACTGGATGCTGCAGTGCATACAATGACTAATCATAGAGACACATTGGAGTGGGAAAATATTAAACATTTCCCTTCATGCCCTGATCTAGTTCGGGCAACTTGATCCCTACACCTGCCACCTTGCTCTCAGTCAGGACCCACTTGTGCCACCACAGGCACCTTGAGAAAAGCATCACCTTCTCATCCTTAAAAGAGGCTCCAGTTATGAAACTGTCCGTGATTCATTACTTGATTCTGGTTCAGGCATGGGCAGATTGCTGCACTGGCTAACGTACTGGAATAATAGTCCTCAGATTCCTACTCATGCAGAAGTGCTATGACTTATCAGTGATAACTCCTTACCTACAAACCAGAACAAAACAGGGTTCTGTGCCTCGCCTGAACTGGAGCTTGGTAGCAGGTTTTGATGTGAATACCACATGCTCATCTAGAAGCTTCGAAGTTTGCAAAGTACTCCTGAAAATGTCATTCAGAGAAATAAATTACCGGGCTCCTGGAACGTAAGCCACCGGTCTCGGGTTAGCTGGACCTGTCTGGTCTGGGCCCTGTGACCAAAGGTGCCAGTAATTCCGACAAAATTCTAAAGACATTAAAGGGACCACGGTTTCCGAGCAGGGCGAGAAAAAAGACAGAGGAAGACCCGGAAGCAGCCTCCCAGAATAGATTCAGAAGGGAACAGAGTGAATGTGTCTCCTGGCTCCGGAGGAGGCGAGACTGGGACAGAGACTGAGGAGCAGAGGGGCTGAGGAGGCTTCTGTCTGATGGGAACCTGCACCACAGGAGACCGCCCTGCAGGTGGAAATATCCTCTTCCCAGGAGGTGCTGGCCTGGCTCAGAGGGACCGCCCTCCTTCTCCAGGTGCTGCTGGAGCAAGTCTATGGATCCCACACACTGCCCGGGGAGCCAGCACCTGGGCCACCAGTGGGGGATGTTTCTGCTGCTGGTAAATGCGGACCTCGGGGCAAACCCCTCCCTCCGTCCCCCTGTAAGATTACGTTAACCGCAAGCTGATCCCAGCCCAGAGGAGAGGCCTCTGCCTTCCCCAGCTGCCGCCCAGCCCGAGCCCAGCCGCCCTCACACAAGGCACATTGCAGTTGGCAGGTGCAGGTGGCAGGTCATTGCAGCGGGCCAGCCTCTGCTGCACCAGGGAGTGCAAGATGCTCTCCGAGGTCCCGGTGTGAGGTGCTGGCCATCGGCTCATGAGGTTAGTGTCTCCATGCTGCTGTGTGAGTCAATCAGGGCAGACGAGGTAGAGAGGATAAGAGTACATTTTAAAAATACATATTTTATTGATGTTTTACAGAGAGGAAAGGAGAGGGATAGAGAGTTAGAAACATCGATGAGAGAGAGAGACATCCATCAGCCGCCTCCTGCAAGCCTCCTACTGGGGAAGTGCCCACCACTAAAGTACATGCTCTTGACCAGAATTGAACCTGGGACCTTTCAGTCCGAAGACCAACACTCTCTCTGCTGAGCCAAACCGGTTTCTGCTCGAACTTCTTCACGGGCCCTGTGAACCCAGAAGCCAGAGCAGCAAGAGCGCCTGTTGCATCAGGAGCTGGAGATTCTCAACTCCTCCAAGATGAGCACAAGGCATGCGCCTTCAGGCCCTTTGGAAATTAGCACAAAATTGGAGGCCTTTGCTCTTCCCCACCCTCCCCCTTTCGCTCTGTCCATTTGTCCACAGCATCCCTCCATCGGTTATTCCTTCACCTTCTGCTCGCTCATTCCTGCGCCCTGTAAAGTGTTCAGCTTTCCTTCTGAGGCAACGTCTCTTCATCATGGCTTCCCGCCAACGTCCAAAAGAAATGGGTCCCGGCCCCTAGGCCATCTGCTCTGGGCAGGAGACGTTTTCCTTCTGTTCATGCTGAGAACGAAGCTTCTGGAACCTCTGTGTGCATTGCCTCCCAGGACAAGAAGCAGAGAGGCCATCCATCTGCAAAGACCTTCTGCACGTTGACTGGAACCGGGCCACAGGCAGGGTCTCCGTCCTCCCCTAAACCACACCACCGTCCCGGGGCCTGTGCCACACACAGGCCACATGGCACAGCCAGGCCCACCTCGGGAGCTCCTGGCACTTCTGTTTCAAAGCACGGAGGGCGCACCATGCCGCTGTTTGCCGCAAGGACTTGTTCTGGAGCCACAAGTGAGGCTCTCTAACAGGCCCCGTCAAAAGTTCCGCGAGGAAAAGGCTGGAACCTTCCAGAGGCTTCAAGTGGCTGCCAGGGGGTGAGGCACCAAATGGCCAAGCATCTGGCTCGGGCGCCACTTGACGCAATCACTGAAAGAAGCCCAGGCCCCGGCTTGTGTTTGTTGATTTGTTTTTCTCTGAAAGAAGCGTTTTACCACGTTTCCATCTGCGCCCTTCCCTCCACAAACACCGGAAGGACCCCGGCCTCCACCACCTGCTGCCATGGCCCACATGATGGGTCCTCTAACTACAGGTCCCCCGTGCCAGCCTGCTGACTGGCCAGCGTGAAGACACGACGCCAGCGCTAATTAATTCATGCTGGTCTACAGTCTGTGAAAATCTTCATTCAAAACGGAACTCATTTCCAAACGAGCCAGCCACCAAAGGACCAGCACGGGATGGCTCCCTTCAGGGGCAGCGGGCAAGGCCCCAATCGTAGAAAGGGAGAGCAGAAGGCTGTCACCAGAGGCCGGAGGACAGAGCATTCGTGTTTCAGGGTGTGGAGTTTTGCAAGAGGAGAAAGTTCTAGGGATCTATTGTACAATGATGTGAAAATACACCACTGAGATGTACACTTAAATGGGCAGGATGTTTCTGGCCAGTGTTGCTCGGTGGTTGAACATCAACCCATGAACCAAGAGGTCCCTGGTTCAATTCCCAGTCAGGGCAGATCAGTGTTCCTCTCTCATCTACACTGAGTGGCCAGATGATGATCTCTGAGCACATAATAATCTGGCCACTCAGTGTACTTCTCTTGAGTGCCTCATTTATTTGATATCAAAGATACTATAAATGTGCACCTGATCAGTTTCCCCTTTGCTCTGGCTGATAGAAAGCTCAGGGCAAACAGGTGGTTGATCTCCTGCAAAAGGCTGGAATACTTTTGGTTCTCGTTTGAGATATAAATACGCTGAGTGGCCAGATTATTATGTGTTCAGAGATCACCATAATCTGGTCACTCGGTGTATGTTTCTAACTTTCTCTTCCTCACCCTTCCTCTCTAAAATAATCAATAAAAAATATTTTTTTAATTTTTAATGAGTAAGATGATAAATTTAATGTCATGTGTTTTTTGCCACCATATAGATATGTAAATAAATAAATAAAACGTAATTCAAGCAATCTCACTTGACTTGGCCCTGAACCAAAAATAAATACCTTCTACAGTTTTGCACTTCTCATCTTTACACTCTTTTTTTTTTTTTTTTAAATGGAGAAACTGAATATTTCTCCTTTAACTTCTATGTCACCAAAGTCAGTCGACGATTTTGGTATTGTTGGGTTTTTTAAATCTACACTGGAGCTCAGAGAAGGCATTCTCTTGGAACATAAACCGTTTACTTGTATGCAATATTAATTATTCTTTCCCGGAGATTTTCATTTTACTAATTAAGAGGGAACAGAGTTGAATTTTTAGCACTTATCAAATTCTATCTCTAAAAGAAAATCCAATTATGGAATCTCCAGGAGTTCCTTATAAGCACAATCACAAGGGCCTGGGTCAGAAATGCTGTCCAGAGTCTCCATAACTTCCTGCGTGTCAACCAGATGGCCGACAATGCCAGCTTCCACATTTGGCCATAAATGTTTTCCCATGGCTGATCTTTGGGGCTCCTGGAAGTGAGCCTTCCAAATGCCCACTTGGCAGTGGTGGGGAAGCCCCCTAGGCAATGCCCTCTATCTCCTACTGAAGATTCTTAATCTGCTTCAAGCAAGTGGGTCCCCTAGACAAAAGGGAGGGGCCCGGGGCTGCCAGCAGGGGTAGACATCCCTAAGCTGAGACTAACCCCAGTGCCAACCCAGCAGGAGCCAGCTGAGGATTCTCAACGCTCCCTGCCCAGCAAGATCCCTAGAGAGCTTTTGGAAAAGGGACGCCCAGGACCAACTAATCAAAATCGCTGTCAGATGGAGCCCTGGTGCCAAGACCGGTGTGGCTCAGTGGATAGAGCATCGGCCTGCAGACTGAAGGGTCCCAGGTTTGATTCCGGTCAAGGGCATGTACCTTGGTTGTAGACACATCCCCAGTGGGGGGCGTGCAGGAGGCGGCTGATCGATGTCTCTCTCTCATCAATGTTTCTAGCTCTCTGTCCCTCTCCCTTCCTCTCTGTAAAAAATCAATAAAATATTTAAAAAAAAAAAAAAAAGATGGAGCCCAGGCCTTGGATTCTGTTTTTTGAAGCATCCTGGAGATTCCGATTCACAGTGAGTCTAGAACTGCGGCCTATAGCACTCGGATGCTCTTCATGGGGTGTAAGGCAACACCAACGCCCTCTCCTTGCCCCCTGCTCCTCTCTTCCTAGGGAAAAGGCCAAGCTTTTTCGTTGTCCTACGTCTTCTCTGTGCAAAGTGCCATCCTCCTCCAGCCTCTGCGTCACCCGGGAGCCGGAGGGAAGTGCAGAATCGTGGGCCCGCCCACACCTACTGAAGGACAAGCTGCGTTTAACAACATCCCCAAGTGATCCCCTGCACACTGAGGCGGGAAAAGCCCTCTAACATGCTGTTATATAGTGTTTTGTGTTTTTTGTGTTTTGTTTTTATGTTTCGGGTTCTTTCTCAGCATCTCTGAAAATAAAGGATGCTATTTGAAATAAGGCTGCCTGTCCTCATTATGTCCGCCAAGGGCTGTCCCTCCAGATAAAGCAATTTCCGTTCACATGTCCGCTGTCACCCTGACATCACAGCGTCAGGAAAAGCGGTTTTCTCTGAAGCTGAACTCTGTCCCTTGGCCCAGACGATCCCCTCGGCCTCTGCGCTGTTTCTCAACAAGAAACAGAAGAAACCGCACCCTGACACCCAAAGGCCAAGAGAGAAGAGTGATGTGCATGTGGGGGTGTCGAAGGCATTATCACATCCCCTGAAAATGTCATTTTCCCTTCCCATCCAGATCAAGCCCAGAAAATAATTTATATTGAAGTTTCTTAACGTTTCCAATTAGAAAATCTTGGAAAGTAGCTGACCTATATTTACTGTAACTATACTTTCCAAACAAAAATTCCAGACGCCCGCTCTGATAAGCCTCTGTTACTTACCACACTATTTAAAAATAAAGCGTGTGGGGTTTTTGCTGCTTAAAATAACCCATGTTCCTTTTAGAGAGCAAGAAGAGGTCAAAAAAGAAACAAACCGGCTGCAGACCCACCATCCAGAAATAGCCCCTATTAACCCTTTGGCCCATATTTCTCTTCGGTTTCTGTCTGTAACCGAAGGTCATTTTCATTGAGGAGTACACTGTATATATAATTGTGCAACCCAAATTTTCCAATTAAAGGTATGTCACAAGCGTTTTGTTATATCACTGAAGATTCTGTGTAAACCTTACTTTTCATGGCTGCATAATAGTCTATCTTTGCAAACACCATCATTATTTTTATCCACTATAAATATCATGGAAAATTTAGATTGCCATCGTTTTCTTGCTGTTATTAACAATACTGTGACAAACTTTCATATACACATATTTTTGTTCACACTTTTGGAAATTTCCATAGCATATCCAAGAAGCAGAGCTATTGCATGATGGGATAAGATCTTTTTAAATCTCTCCATAAACATCACCAACATTTTTTTAAATATATTTTGATTTTTTACAGAGAGGAAGGGAAAGGGATAGAGAGTTAGAAACATCGATGAGAGAGAGACATCGATCAGCCGCCTTCTGCACACCCCCTACGGGGGATATGCCCGCAACCAAAATACATGCCCTTGACCAGAATCGAACCTGGAACCCTTCAGTCCGCAGGCCAATGCTCTATCCACTGAGCCAAACCAGTTTCGGCACCAACATTTTTTTATGGAAACATTTACCAACTCGTATTTAACACCTGTTCCTGGCAGTACTCATGAGAAAATCCTTTAAATCAGTACTACTCCAGAGAATTTGGAAAGTTGTGAAAACCTATTTATTGAGCACTTACTATGTGCCGCACACTTTGCTACGTGCTTTCTATGTACTGTCACTCCTCACAAAGCACCATGAGAAAGGACAAGATGTTATAGCTGCCATCTGACATGCACAGAACCCTGGTGACTAGATCAAATTATCCAGCCACTCACTATAGAGCTAAAGTTTGGGGGGCGCATTCCCTGAGGGTGTGTTTTCTGACTCCAGTGACCAGGCCCCTCCAGAGGCTTCCGCAGCGAGGCTCCCAGACAGAGCGCGGAGAGGTCCTACCGGCTGAGCAGCCCAAGGACAGACAGCTGCCCGGGCGGAGATCCCTGTGCATGAGGCCAGGACAGCCCTGGGCAGTGCCATGCTCTCAGCCACACCGGCGAGTATGGGAACAGCGAAGGAAAGGACACCATGGCGAGCCAGGCTGCGTGGTCACTTCTGAGCACGCGTGAGACTCCAGAAGCCCCGTGGACAGAGTGTGGGACTCATGGAGAGCGAAGCACGGGGGCCTTCAGAGCTCTAGAGTGGGCGCCGAGGCCATGGCGATCCTATTGAACCCAAGGCCGTCCTGACCCAAAGAAAGGTAGCTTCCATGTTTCCTTTGCAGGTGAGTGGGGCGACTCCAGACACCCCAGCTTGCACATTCTGCAGGCTGTTCATGCCAAACACAAAACTTCTGCAATCTCTGGCTGCGCTCTGCTGTCTTTCAACAAGCAACTTGTTGTACAGGTGTCTTTAAAATAAAATAAAATCCTGGCGATGATTATCAGAAGTGAGAACACCAAGTGGAAAAGCTATAATATAATTTGCGTGTTCTGGGATTTCCGATATGAGGCCCACAGTCCCTACGTGATCCTCGTGTGGAATTCACTGGGTTGTGAGCCCCTAACATTGTGTACATGCTCTGGTGAATACATGAAGACACATGAATTTTATCTCATAAGATTCTCAAAGGGATGTTTAAAAAGAATTACTGAGAACCGTTCATTTTTTGACACAGTCACGGGTTTTGAAATCTAAATGGATGAGAATCAAACATTACTTCACAGTGTGCAAAGCAAAATTTGTGATAAGTAATTATAGTTACAATGTTAGGACTTTTTGTTTTGAGAAGTGCCATTATCGAGACACACTATCCTAGCTAAATACTTGGTTTAGTTAACCAGAAACAGAGTGTAATGAGTTAACTTCCCAATGGCTATTCCTTGCTGGTGATAGGTTATCACCTCGGTCTTGAACCGCTTTGCACAGTAGAGACTTTGAACTGCATTTTGGGGATCAAGAGCCTGAGACTCAGAGAGTTAGGTAACATGTTAAGCCCTTCGGCTGGTGAATGCGAGGGCCAAGCTTTTAACACAGGCCTGGTGGGTGCTGAAGTCTGTGGGTTTTCCAACAAGGCAAACCACTCTATTCTGAAATTTATCATCTGCTTTCCGAAACCAGAATGTTCAGTTTAAGTTTTTCCTTTAACGGGGGGTGGTTAAGCTAGAATGCTTTATAGCAGCCATTCCGTTCGCCAGCTGGATCAGGAGTGACTTTAAAATATTAGCAGTCCTGACATGGTAAGGTCAGCGCCATGTATTTTCTCTGACTTGCTCTGAGCAGAGAGTCAGTGGCAGCCTGAAACGCTGCTGGAACCCGGTCCAGCGCTTCCCAGGAGCCCTCCCTCTCGGGCCACATGAAGCAGCTGAAAGTACCCAGGAGAACCCGGAGTCCGCAATGGCAGGCTCTGCTCTGCCCACAGCTGTGCCCAGAGAACGGGGGAGGCGTGAGGACCCGGTACCTTTCACAAAATGGGAGTCCTACCACCAACCTCCCTGGGCCGTGGGGAGGACCAGAATTGGGGCCGAAGTCTCCCCAGTGGCAAATGGCTTTTAAAGAATATATACAACTGCACGTGTGTGTCATGAAGGGGCGGTTCCCTAGGAGAACATGCCGGGGAGAGAAGGACACATCGCTTACAGCTTGAAAACAGAGCGTTCAGAATGGGAAGACGGCAGGGTGGGGGTTCTCTCCATCATCGGGGCGTGTCTTCCGTGTGCAGCCACAAAGTAATCCCTCCCAATTCATGACCACAGTCACCTTCCCCGTTTCCCAGTCACTGGGAAACGTTTAATCCCCAGCACGGCGATTTTCTCCGTTAGCGAGGGGAAGAGAGGAAGTGGGGAGGCCTGGCTCCAGGGGCGGTCTGAGACGCCCCAGCACACCCGGGCTCCAGAGAACGTCTTGATGGAGATGCTGGAAAGCACAGCTCGCTCTACCTTAGCCAATCACAGTTTCCACCGCAGCTTCCAGAACTCTATCTTGTGTGTTTGCTGGCAGATCCCCGCCTGAGTTATTGGATTCTCACACACTCCGGTCAAATATCAGCTTGTGTCCTGAGGACTGAGTCACCAACATCTCAGACTGCCAGCGTGGCCCCGGCCTCCTCCGATGGTGTCACTGTGCGGGGACAGCCTCCCGTGAGCCCAGGCACGCCCGCTCCTGAGCAGACTTCCTTCTGGACACACCAATGGAGCTGTGGACAGCTGCTTGCCAATGACAACTCTGACCCGTGCGGATTTACCCAGGAGAAATGTCATTTCTAAGTCATCACCCGAAGCCTCGCCGGTGTTCTCCGTGGAGGGATATCGCCCCCTAGGGAGCACTTGGGAAATCTGTGGGACCTTCTCTGATAATGACGAAGTTCGGTGTCCGGGCATTTAGTGAGTGAAGGCCAGAACATGAGACCATTTTGTTGGACTTCTCAGTGTCCCACTGAACAGTTACGTAGGTGAGAAACGTGTCTACGGTTTTCTGAGCCTGGAACCCAACTCCGTTTTTACTTGTAAATAGAAAGTATTTTGCACGGTTTTAGAAGATGCTGAATTTTCCAAGAGTGCAGCCATCATGTAAGCCAGAGAGAATCATACAGCGTGTCTTCTAAGTGTTACCGAGGAGTGTACATCATTTCAAAAAATTATGGCATCAACAGCAACCCAGCTCACACCATAGCAGTCACCAATCCAACAGGGTGTCTGATCAGAGGCCACACTCAAGATGGTGCTGGCTAAGCTCTCACCAGGCCTCTCATGTGGTGGTGCCTAAGCTCTTGCATATTGGAAAGAAAGCTGTGTTATTTTACTATAAATGCTTTTCTTTTTCCTTTATCACCCAGGCACTACGCTGGCTTTTTAAAATTAATCTCCGTAGGTAAGTGACATAATCTAGAAATATGATAATAAACATATTTGGCCCAAACTGGTTTGGCTCAGTGGATAGAGTGTTGGTCTGCGGACTGAAAGGTCCCAGGTTCAATTCCAGTCAAGGGCGTATGCCTTGGTTGCAGGCACATCTCCAGTGGGAGGAATGTAAGAGGCAGCTGATTGATGCCTCTCATTCATCGATGTTTCTAACTTTCTATCTCTCTCCCTTCCTCTCTGTAAAAAATCAATAAAATATATTTTTAAAAAATAAACATATTTGTGTGTTTTTAAAAGAGTCTTTGATTTGAATCAGATTTAAACACTAGAGTAAACCATGAAAACTCCTTAGCTTAAGTGTTAACTAATTAAAGGGTTTTTAAGGATTTTTAGATAGAATGTGAAATTAACTATTTCTGTTTAATGGTGCCCTATAAGGGGCAATGTTATTATGAGTTTCTAATATTCAACCATGGGTACCCCTGAAATAACATGGGAAGTTTTTAAAATTACCAGTATCTGAACCCATGCCCTGACTGATGAAATCAAAATCTAAGTATCAAATGCATGTGCTGAAACCCTAAGACAATCCCTCAGAGGAGTGATTCTCCATCCTGAGCACATATGAAGAGGTACCCCTAAATATGGCAGCAACCCCAGTAAGAACATCTAGGTGACACCCGGGCCACATTATTTTTGGAATATTTCCCAGGTGAATCTAATGTGACCACGGTATGGAAGAGTGACTAGGGGTTCTGGGAAGGTGAGGTGTCGGTCAGTGAAGGCTACCCACTCTGGAACTAACTCCTTGGGCTTTGTGGCTAAGCCATACCACTTACCTCTCTGTGCCTCAGTTTCCTCCCCTGTCAAAGGAGGGTCACGACAGCCTCTGCCTCAGGGGGTGTGGGAATTAAACAAGTTAACACATGGAAAACCCATGGGACAGCACCGGTTGTCTTCTGCACTCGGCTGTCACCCAGTGAGAACTGGGTAAATATTAGAAAGACACTCAGTACAATCCCATGCCTTTGAAGCATCATTCACTTGTCACATCTGATTAACCCCCGTTTCTAAAACGATAGAATATTCTGATTTAAAACTGCTTCAAAGGGGGCAAACAATCATTGTTCAAATTTTCACATATTTTAGTCCCACTCATGATTCAGTCAAAGTAAGACATTGTTAAGTCAGGTCTCCTATGTTCTACACTATTCAACTGTTGGCTAGAGTCCAAGGCCAAGGGTAGAGGCTAGAGTCAGCCCCAGAAAGAGTCTGGAAGAAGAAAGTATCCCCAAGTCCTTTTAAAGTAAGCATCATACTCTCTAGCACATTTTTCCATGTTCGGTATGTTTTGAGAGTATGTCTCAATGTATATGAGGTCTGAGCAAAAATTCAGATCTTCAGGACAACAGAGAGGTGAGGGAAAGTAAGACGGCAGGGAGCTAGGACGCAGGGGTTACAGGATGACTCGGAAAGGAGGACATTTCTCCAGAGCTCGGATGTGGACGACACAAAGGAAACTCGCTGGAGCAGCTGTCCGGCGAGCTCCACGCATGCACAGACACTTCAGTATTATTTTCCTGGCACTCGGCAACTCATTCCCCAGATCTGAGCGCATCAGCTCCATCCTGACTGACGCTGCGGCCACTTCCCCGGGAGAGGAAGACGAGCCAAGCTCCTCGCGAATGGGAACGGTCATTTGCATCTCTTCTCCGCTTCTTCTGTTTTAATCCACAGCAGTGCGTGTGTATAGCTTTGTGTGTAGACAGTTTTATAACCTGAGTGATCTACCCTTTCTAAGATGTAAGGAGAGTCAGTCTGCCTTCTACCAAGGAGGTAAGCCTGACTCCCCAGAGAAAGACAAGGTGGCAAGCTTGCCACCAGTTCTCCAGCACCCCCACCCATTCTGGGGACGGTGTAGCTGCCATTTTTCTACACATTTGCCTTTCTTTCCCTTATAATGTGCCGCAATGTCTTCTGGAATGGGAGTTAGCAAACTTTTCCTTTAAAGCTCCAGACAGTAGATGTTTTAATTTGTGGGTTTTCTCTGTCTCACAGTCTTTCTCTTCCTTCTTTCATTAATTTAAAAATTATTTCTAGCTCCAGGGATGTACAAACACAAAAGCCAGAGCTGGCTTGTGGCCTGCAGTGTGCCCACCCAGCTCTGTACGGATCTGATCAATGAACGCCCAGGACTCGGTCGGGGCTAAGGTTTGTGTCCTGGGCGGAGCAGAATAGGGGCTGGGTGGGGAGTAAGAAGAAGGTGGAGTCGGGAAGAACAACTAGCAGGGCAGGGACAATATCCAGACCCTTAATGCAGAGAGGCAAATCCTCTTACATCTTACTTTCAATGTGTCAGCCTCTTTCCTTTGGTTTGGACTTAAGAAGGGTGAGAGGAAAGAGAGGGGGAGAATTTTCCATGTATAAGAAACAGCCTTGGAAGGCAGAAATAAGAGCTCCTGGAGAAATAGGCAGGCACACTGCCCACAGTCAAAGACATGGGTTCTCTAAGCTCAGGATCCTCTCCTGAGCTTAGAGCAAGTCACTGCACGCTCAGTGTCACCTGGCCATCCTGGCAGTGCCCTGGGGAAGTGGGCTCAGGACTGTGCAGAAACACGCAGCCAGTCTGGCTGTGCTGAGCTGAGGGGAATAACTGCTCTATGTCCCTGACCCAGGTCTGTGTCTTTCTGGGCCTGGACCTTGAACAAAGGAGCCTGCAGAGAAAGGAGCCACGAGCCAGGAAGTCATCCTCAAAGCACGCTGTGACTCTTCAGATGGGCTACACACATCTCAGGCTGTCCGCGTGAAGAGTCAGAAGACTGAGAGACATTGGAGAGCCGTGACTGTTTTGTCCACGTCTGTGTCTGATTCCAAATCTAGAACAATGCCGGGCACGTTACGGATATTTAGTGAAAGTGAAAGGAGGGGAGAAAGAAAGGGAGAGGGAAAGAAAAGAGGGGAGGGAGAGAGGGGAGGTGAGCAGGAGGAACTCACTTGAGGTCTTATATAAACACTGTCATAAAGATTTACTGTGGCTTTTCAATTTTCTAAACAGAAATAAGACATTTCTGGTTCTGTCACTTGAAAGCAGCGTTGGGGAACCTTTTTCCAGCCAAGGGCCATTTGGATCTTTATAACATCACTGGAGGGACATACACAACTATCAGCTTAAAAACTAGGCTGCTATATTTGGTCATTTCATTAACTCACTCCAATGCCTGGGCAGGGCAGATGAAATAATTTCAGACTTTCCTCACCCCTGTTTAAAGTAAAGGATAATCTTATCTATGACTCCTTACCCACAGCTTGAGGAGAAGATCCAGGAGGAAACTAAAACAATGAAGATTGAAAGAAAAGAACAAGGTTGGAGGGACCACAACACCGGATATCAAACTATATGACAAGGCCACTGCCATCAGACCAGCCTGGCACCGGCATTAAGACCAGGGAACAAAACAGAGCGCCCAGAAATCAGCCATGTCTCTATGCTCAATTAATATTTGACAAAGGAGGCAAGAACATGCAATGGAGTCAAGACAGTCTCTTCAATAAATGGTGCTGGGAATATCGGGCAGTTACATGCAAAAAAAAAATGAAACTAGACCACCAGCTTACACCACACACAAGAATTAACTCACAAACCGATAAAAGACTTAAATGTAAGTCACGAAACCATAAAAATCCTAGAAGACATAGGCAGTAAAATCTCAGACCCCTCCCGTAGCAATATTTCTGCCTCTATATCTCCTATGGCAAGGGAAACAAAGGAAAAACTAAACAAATGAGACGAAATCAAACTGAAGAGCTTCTGCACAGAAAAGGAAACCACCAACACAAATGAAAAGAGACCCACTGTCTGGGAGAGCACATTCACCAGCGAAGTATCTGATGAGGGGTTAAATTCCAAAATATATGAAGAACTTACACAGCTCAACACTAGAACCAGGAAGACAAACAATCCAATTTAAAAATGGGAACGGACCTTAGTAGACACTTCCCCAAGGAGGACATACAGATGGCCAAGGGACATGAAAAAATGCTCAATGCCACTGACCATCCGAGAGATGCAAACTAAAATGACAATGAGAGATCACCTCACACCTGTCAGAATACCATCAGTAAGTCAACAAACAACTAGAGCTGGCGAGGATGTGGAGAAAAGGGAACCCTCGTGCACTGCTGGTGGGAGTGCTTGAGGCAGCTATTCAGGCTTGATGAGACTGAGGTCTTCACCATGGCCATGACAATGAGAGCAAGCAGGTCCAAATGGCGTTGGAGGGGACCCAGCGGTGGTAGTGATAACAGAGCAGAGTTTCCCCATGCAATACCTTGGTTGGCTGCAGCCCTTTTCAGAGCCATGATGGGTAGAGCAGCCTCAGTACTAAACCAGGCGCTCCCAGGACAGGACTCGACCACAGAACATGTCAGAAAGCCAAAGTCATTGAGACTCAGGGGACCCATAAATTAACCCAAATAAGCGACTTTGCCCCTCTTTTCCAAAAAGGAAATTAAGCAACTCAGCTACCAATTCACCAGCAAGCCCCACATTCTCCAAATAAAAGGGCAAATGTGAATCCCGACAAAGCCCCTGGAGGCCCTGGGCTGGAGCGGAAGCATCTGGTGTCCAGGGAAAGCGGACCCGCTGAGAGTTAAGGGCTGGAGGGGCGCCAGGAGAGCAGGAGCCAAGCTGTGTCCAAGTCTGGAGAAACTTCACAGCTCATCAGACTCCGGCCTCTGCTTTCTCACCACCTACACAAATATTTCTGGATTTCTCCCTGTGATCCAGGCTGATGATAAGCTTGGGGGGAAGTGTGTAAAGTAGCAGTCTTACAGACTTCCGTTGTACCAATCTTTCCTTTAATGATGACCCTGCCTTTAATGATTAGAAATGTAAGAGCGATTCCCTCGGGGCCTTCTTTAAAGAAAAATGTGGACAGAACCCTGCTGCTCCATGGCATAGCGTGTCGTTATCCATCAGTACCTCCAGGCCCCCCACAGAAAACAGGGGCCCAACAGAGAATCCAGCCTACAGCAGAAGACAGTGAGTTCCTTCTCCGGCCTCCCAGCAACCAATTAAAGCCCAGCCATTTCCTTTCTGCACGGGAGGAAGGGGAGCACCTGAACCGGTCAGGACAGCTCTATGTCCTGTGCAGTAACTAAAGACCCAGACACCTGAGGGGCTTATGCAAAGGCTCGTTTCTTTTTCACGTTCCGTGTCTAACACAGACACGCAGAGGGCAGCATTCATGACAGCCACTCAGCGGTCATGGCTAAGAGACCAGTCACCATCTCCAGTTGCTGATTGTAGAGTCAGAGAGAAGATACGGGGAAACTACCTCACAGTCTCTCAATGCTTCTACCTAGAAAGAACACCTAATTCCCCTCACATTTCACCAGCCAGAGTGAGTTATGTGGCCACACCTCACTCCCAGCAGACAGGGAAGGGAAGTCATGCCACGTGCTCAGAATGGGGGACCAGAAATAGCTGGTGAAAGGCACTGATGGCAAACACAGTGCCCACCTGTGGAGACAGTCCAAGCACTAAGCCGCCAGGGACTAGCTGTAAGTGAAAGGGGAGTTGAGAAAAGAGGCTCAAATAGTTGAGGAGATTTCACAGAGGAGCCGGATCAAGCGTGGTCTTCAGGAAGTGGCAAGAACTGGGTAATCTCTGAGGAAGGCATGACAGATAGAATGGGGATGGCATTGGCAATGACTCCGAGGGCATCCTGAACATGGCATGAGGAGGAAACTGGCTGGGAGTGTTCCACTTTACCAGAACTCTCTATCCCTAAACAGCTGTTGTAGGACGTGGCATCCCTGAGGTACACAGCAGAACAAAAAATATAGTCTGATCTGGCCATAGAATACCGGGAAAATACATCATTCCACTTTATTATGCTTCGCTAGTACCTAATAAACAGGAGCACAACCGACAGATGGGGACATTTGGGAAGACAGTACCCAACCTCCCCCCCTCTGCAGGCTCCAACCATCACAGCCACAGGTCACAGGCTGTGAGGCTCTCAGTAGTCCGGACATTCTTCTCTTTGGTCTCGCGACCCACCAGTGTGCAGTCTGACAACCCTAGGTGAACCTCTGTACTCACAAACTCTGAGAGACAAGCATGCTGCCTAAATCTGTTCCCTTACCGAAGCCCAGCACACAATCACCAAATTAATGAACTCTTAGCAGCAAACAGAAGAAAGGCAGAGAATGACTTTGTGGTTCTTTCACTATAACGTTGTGATTCAATCACAAAGCAAAGCTACAAATAGGAGATGCAGAAAACCACCAGAAATTTCTAACTCTAGACAAGAAACTGCAGTTGTAAATAAATGAAAAACAGCACAGTGAAAACTCTGGTTTTAAAGGTTAACCTGAAAGTAGCATGCAGATGGACTGAAGACAGTGGAGTCACAGAGACCTCATGGAGAGATGCTATATTCATTTAGACATGGACACAAGAAGGAACATTAGAGAGCCTTATGTAAAAAAAAAAAAAAGAGAGAGAGAGAGAGAAAGCGAGGTAGAGAGAACGCAGATTTAAAGAATGAAGGCAAGTGAAAGACAACACAGGGCTTTCCAACCTGCAAAAGGTCCTCTTAACCACGAGGGGATGTGGAGAAGGCAGGGGCTCCTCTTCCTGGATGACAGTAAAGAGATTCTCGCCCTACCTGGTTTGGCTCAGTGGATAGAGCGCAGCCTGCAGACTAAAGGGTCTCACGTTCAATTCTGGTCAAGGGCACATACCTTGGTTGCAGACTCCTCCCTGGCCTGGGCCCTGGCTGAGGCATGTGCAGGAGGCACGGGACCAGGGTGTGCGCTGCTAACTGTGGCATGGGAGATGCAAAGACAAAGCCTCCTGGTCCCTGCACAGAGCGCTTCAGGGTCCGGTGGGAGAGGGAGACTGTTGGTGAGCATTCAGCGGCCAGGTGATGCCCGCCATAAATGCAGGCAGGGGAACAAGGGTGAAATCACCAGCAAAGAGCCATCATCTTGGCCCCAGGGAAAGTGAGGGTGGCATCAGGGAAGAAGGTCATTTGTGAGCAGAGCCCTGAAGGAAACACAGATTCGGCTGCAGCCCAGTGTTAAACGGCTTACTGTGATTCACTTGATCTGATTCATTTCGGTAACACCACCTCAGAATTGTCATTGTAGCGACCAACGAAAGAGCCAGGAACTTTTTTTGTTGGATAAAACAGCAAAATAATTCTAGTTTTGGAAGACTAATGAACATAGGATCATTATACAATGAGAATATTAAACCAATGTTATCTAATTGTCTACATATCTGTAGAGCTTCCAGATCTGGGGGTGGCATCTCTGATACTCCTTGATCCAGGCAACACTTGTGTTGCTGAGACTTGTATTTACCAAGTTTTCAAACTGAGAATGAACAGTCACTATGTAAAGGGACTTGGGAGCCCTTTACTGACAGGAAGAATGTGACAGTCGTTCTGAAAATTACACCACCCCCTCCTCAGGTAACCTTTGCTTTTTCATTGGGTTCTATTAACACCAAGTATTGCAACTTCATAATTTGTTCCACCTTTCCCGCTCTTATCTTCGGGGTATCTCCAAAGACTAGACCGGTTACAGCTCACTCGCTGCTTTTACGCTTACATAGGACTTTTCTTCCTCAGCTAGCGGGTTGGACAGCTACTTCCCAATGTTAACCTTCCATAGCTGCTTCCAACACGGAATACTTTAGTTAAACAAGTTTGGCCTCGGGACAGTCTGAAATCTGCTCTAGAAGGAAAAGGCACAAAAATAAACGAGACAGCGCATTCTATTTCTGGGTTCAGCTCGTTGAAAACTGTTAAAGTCTTACTCTGACATTTACAGAGCAATTCCAAGAATGCTTAATAGAACGGGCTCTGAATGTCTGTCTTCATCGGCAGTGCCCGTTTATACATCACTGGTGTATAATTATAGGTCAGCGCTAATGCTAAAAATTTGGCAAAGGAGGCAAACTTCCGTGGGCTCAATGGAGCTGAGCTATCCAGGGAAACTGCCCCGGGGGAGTGAGAGGTCAGGCTCCAGCTAAAGTGCTCAGACCTCCTCCCTCTATGACGCTGGTCCCAGCTAAAATGGACTTTATACTAATAGTTATCTGCCCTGAGTCCGTGCAGAAGCAGATGCAAATCTTTCCTGAAGCAACAGCACCACATAAACTTTCTCGATTCCCCAGCAGGAAGATCATCCAATTTGAGCTCACAACCAAAGACCGGATTTGCAAGGAAAACGTGTGTCTAATGAAGCGTATCGGAATTAAATGTTTGAAGGAATGAAGTGTGAAATCACTAAAATGAAAAAGCAGCAAAAGACTATTAAAAATGACCAGACAGCCGAAACTGGTTTGGCTCAGTGGATAGAGCGTTGGCCTGCGGACTGAAAGGTCACAGGTTCAATTCCGGTCAAGGGCATGGACCTTAGTTGCGGGCACATCCCCAGTAGGGGGTATGCAGAAGGCAGCTGATCTATGTCTCTCTCATCAATGTTTCTAACTCTCTATCCCTCTCCCTTCCTCTCTGTAAAAAATCAATATAATATATATTTTTTTAATGACCAGACAGAAACTGTCAGTGTCCAGAGGTTATGCATTATCTTTCCAGAGTAGGTCCCGGCGAGAGAGCTGGTTCTTGGCAAATCTAATGTATCCCCTGTAGGGGGAGGTTCCCTCCCGGCATCTCTCTCCGGTGTCCCTACAGATCTTCAAAATCACTCTCTTCCTGGACTTCCGACCTTACTGCAGGTTGCTCTGTTTGGTGAGCAGCTACTCTATAACTTTGAGATGACTAAGGTTTCAAAGGGAAAGAAGAAAGAGAGGAAGGAGGGCAGCAAGGGGTGACTTATATGTCAGGCCATCCAACTTGCAGGTCTGGTCTTGCCTTGCAGAAAGCCTTGCACAACCCATGAACACACGGTCTATTAGAAACCCCAGGAGCCTGTTCCTCAGATGTAGTTACCATATTTTCCGGTGTATAAAACAACTTTTTAACCCAGGAAAATCTTCTCAAAAGTCGGGGGTCGTCTTATATGCCGGGTGTCATCTTATAGGGCAGGTATACCCCAAACTCTATATTTTAACTGGAAAAGTTGGGGGTCGTCTTATACGCCCAGTCATCTTATATGCCAGAAAACATGGTACTATTTCCAGTTACCCACCCGTGAAGCAAGAGCCCTGAGCACTCGTGAACATTGGTTTCCCTGCCTTCATCTCTCCTCGGAAAGAAGGCTGCCTCTCAGAGCGGGCGGGTGGGTGGAAAGGAAGAAAGAAAACAGGCTCAGTCATCATGTCATCCTCCTCTTTCCTGTGGCAAAGCCCTCCAAAATGATGGGGGACCTTCACCCAGAAACGCCGACTCCTAAATCCCTGGATGCCAGGAATCTAGCCGCAGGTTCCTACATCGGGGTCGCCATCTTCCAACTCTGGGAGAAGGAAAGCACTGGGAGAGTCATGTAGCCAAAAGCACTGGTAGACTTCTTCCAGTCTCTCCATCCACAGACAGCACTGAGTATCTACTTGTCTCCAGCCGTGCCCTGAGCGCCAGAAAGGAGCTGGAAGAAGACATGGCCCTCGCTCAAAGCCTGCCTGGGAGGTTGGCTGGTGTATCAGTCAGGAACACTAAGCCATGTTTCAGGGATAAGGGATTCATTGCGAATTAGACTTTATAAAATGGGGGAGACACTAAAGAGGTGCCAGCTCAGAAGGCCACGCGGGAATGTCACCTAGAGCACTAAGACCAGCTCTGGTGGGAAGTGAGAGCTTGCAGGGAGCTGAGAAGCCGCAGCAGCAGCCCCAGGTGAGAAGAGAGGTGTCGAGGAAGCCGGCCCTTCAGAGCTTCCACCTTTCTGGGTCCAGAACCCGGCGGTGGGCATGGAAATGCTATTAGTCAGCTGGGCCAGCAGCTGGGCAGATGTGCTGGACACAGAATGGAGACCCAGCACAAGCTGGGAGCCACTAGGCAGCTCTGTCTGTCCCCAGACATGGCAATAATGAACTTCTGAGAGTAACGGCCACCTCTTCACCCCTGCCTTCCAAATCTCATGCCCATCTCTCTTGCCAATTCCACCCCAGGGGAGAGATTCAGGGAACCATAGCTCCCCGCTTGACCAAGTTGGCCCGGAACAGTCTAGCACACTGGCAACAGAGGACAGCCCCTGGCGTGAAGAGGACAGAGAGGAGAGAAGGCAGGTGGAGTTTGTGGAAAGCTTCATGGAGGAGGCACAGCATTCACTGAGCCTCAACGGCAGAATATGATTTTGAGGATGAGGAGAGGAATGAGCAAATACTTTGGTATTTGTCCGAAGTGTATACAGCTTTCATAGAACATTGACAGGAACTGGGATGTGGTGTGGGGACAGAGAGACAGGAAGAGCCCTGTCCTAAGCTTGACCCTGACCTTGGGAAAGACTGAATCAACGTCTTGCTGCCCACACCCATTGATTGGCCTCAAATGGAGTAACAGGCCTGTACAATGGCCTCTGCTTTCTATCACTGTTTCTGTGTCTCCTTAGAAACCATTTGGCATGATTGCTCAAGGTCAGAAGCCTGCTTGGAGAAGAACAAATTCTGTCTAGTTGCTTTTTAATGGCAAATGTTAAAGTAAAGACAGCTTTGAAGACAAGTAGAGATTTGCTCTCCACCAACCCCGGTGAGATGCCTGTCCGAACCGGTGCCCAGGAGCCGGACTGTAGGTGTAATGAGCTCCTGGCACAGAGCAAGGAGTTCAGGAAGGAGACGCAGGACTGAGAGCTTCCACCGCAGCCGGAGGAACAGGAGCTGCCACCCCGGGTTCTGCCAGGGTCAGAAGGTGCAGTGGTGGCCAGGGAGCCTCAGGGGGAGGGCTGCATAGAAGGTTCTCAGAGAGAGAGGAGTTCAGAAAAAGAGGAGGTGGCAGTCAGTGGAGAATAGGCTCTCCAAAGAAGAGCTCTAACCTCCACAAATAAAGTCACCCCTGTGGCAATGTGTCCTCACAGCTCAGGGCCTTTGTGTTAGGAAGCTCTTCGACAGCTAACATGGAGCTAACATAGAGCTGACACGGCACTAACATGGAACTAACATGGCGCTAACATGGAGCTAACATGGCACTAACATGGAGCTAACATGCAGTGCAGGAGCACGGAAGGACTCCTCTTGTTCCCATCTTGGCTCTACACTGTATCTCTTCATTCATGTGAAAACTGAAAGTAAGAGCTGTCTCGGAGCTTCCATAGAAACATCACAAGATTTACCTATCTTTTCATTATTTTTAAAATTTATCTTTAGTGTTTAAAGTATTACAGATATTCCCCTTTTCTCCCACATTGACCCTCTCCAACCTGCACGTTCCATCCCCCAGGCCTTCACTGCACTTGTCTGTGTCCTCAAGTTATGCATATGTGCATAGAAGTTCTGTGGTCAACCTCTTCTCACCCCCATCTCCCACCCCCACTCCCCTCTGAGGTTAGTCTGTTCCAACTCTGGATCTATTTTGTTCATTTGTTTATTTTGTTCACTAGATCCCACATATGAGTGAGATCATGTGATACATGCCTTTCTCTGACTGGCTTATTTTGTTTAGCATAATACTCTCCAGATCCCTCTATGGTGTTTCAAATGGTAAGAGTTTCTTTCTTTTTTACTGCTGCAGAGTATCCCATGATGTAAATGTACCACAGCTTTTTTATCCACTCATCTGCTGATGGGCACCTGGACTCTTTCAGATCTTAGCCATTGCAAACTGTTCTGCCATGAACATAGGGGTGCATACATGCACCTCTTTTCATTATTTTTAAGTCTTTTCCTTTAGATCTTCAACTATGGCTCACAGCCCTAAGAGAAGACTCTTCATCTGCTCCTCACCTCCACCTGCAGCAGAAATTGCAAGAAACCTCTCTTTTTGGAACAAGGAACTTCAACTTCCTAACCATGTTCTACATGTTAATGCCCCACGTTAGACCGGGAGGGCACCCCAGCAGCCATCTCCCAGCTCCTCTCCCCTTATTTCCTGAGGAATAAGAAGACCCATGGCGATCACAAAGGAAGTTACTGAATAGCACTCAAGGTCCTGACCCCAGGAAGGTTCTGTTTTGAATGAGCCGCCCAGTCCCCCTCATGCAATCAGTGGTATCTCCTTTCCTTTCTGTGGGTCAGCACTGGTGACCCCAGCAGGAGATTACTCTTTATTGTTCACAACATTATTCACAGTGAGCTCTGGCTTGAGAATGACTTTGAGACATAACAACTTAAGATTTAAAGAACTATTATTAGAGTCTGTTGACCTTAAACAGCCAGATATTTCTGCAGGAAGATGGGTTTATTCAGAAACAACAAAGAGCTGTCATTTGTGACCTGCAGTCCCTGGTGAAACACACACAAATCCACAGAAACACGGGTGCTCTTGTAGGGCTTGGGAGGGGTCTGTTGTAATCAAAGATTCCATTGGAGGAACTGCAAAGTCCAAGTATAGTGACTTCTCATTGGCTGAGCTGTGGCAGCCTCCCATTGGCTCAGCTGTTACTAGGCCAGGAGGAATCTTCCAGGTTGTCTAGCATCACTTCCTGTCGGAGAGGCAGGTACCTCTTCATGGCGGGGCTCCCACCTGTGCTAAACAGTCACATGCCTGACAGGTCTCTCTCCCAGCCTCCCGGCTCCATTTTAAGTGAGGCTTCTGTTTATTAGTTCTCACAAGTCTAACTAGATAGTGCCTTTTCCAGTTCTCTGTGTGGAAACGACGTTATCCCTGTTTTCCACTCTATAAATACTTCATTTTTGGAGCTCAGTCCAACAAGGGAACTTCGGCATTGTGTGTTAAGAGGTGTGCCTGGCTGAAATCGGTTTGGCTCAGTGGATGGAGCATCGGTCTGCAGACTGAAAGGTCCCAGGTTCATTTCCGGTCAAGGGCATGTACCTTGGTTGTGGGCGCATCCCCAGTAGGGGGCATGCAAGAGGCAGCTGATCGAAGTCTCTCTCTCATTGATGTTTCTAATTCTCTATCCCTCTCTCTTCCTCTCTGTAAAAATTCAATAAAATATATTTTTAAAAAAATTAAGAGGTGTGCCTGAACACACACTGGGGCTGAGTATCTCTGGCGAGGATGCCATGGGTCAGCGGGATGTCATTTGGTTTAGGAAGAAGGATTCGCAACAGACACCGAAAATGAATCAATGATTTCACAGCTGCAAAAGGAAGATGTAGATTCTTTGCTACAAGGTAAGGCCAGAGAATTACAGAACAGGTATGGAAGGGTGGCAGGATCCATATTTAATAATAATACTGTTGAGGAGCAAAATTAATCTAACATAAGCAGCCTGAAATATTTTCGTATGCAATGACAAAAATGAACATCGTTGGCCCCTCTGATTCCTTGGGGATTATTTGTCTGTGAGCAGCATATGAAGAAACCTTTGGAACTGAATCCATGTAACAGAAAACATGTGTTTGGGCATCTTTCAATGGCAATGTGTTACCGGCGGGGAAAAGCTGAGATTCAGAAAGAGCAGTCTGCCATGTAAACTGGCCGTTTCTGCCTTACACATTTCAGAGGCCTCCTTGGCAGCAACAGGCAGGCTGCTCCTTTGAATCTGCCTCTTTGTCCACTGTAATTCTTAAAAACATTTGTCTTCCCATCTTCTTAAGTGGTAAATAAGGTAACCAGGCGTATAAACAGAGGAGGATTGCGAGGCCAGGATTAAAACCACTTCCCTATTAATATGTACTAAGGGGAGGAATGGAACAACCTGGTTGGACCTAGCTGGAAAGTCTTAGTCATACCACTTCAGTCACTAATTTTAATTTTTCAGGTGGATGGTTGGAAGATGGGAAAATACTGTCTTGCATCTTTCACAAATCTGTGGTCCCACACTGCCCCCAGAGGCTGTGCTCTCTCCTTCCTCTGCTCCCAGCCATGTTCTCACCCCAACTCCAGGCCCTCAACTCCGTTCACTTAGAATCCCCAGAAACTAGACTTTTCCCTGAAGCCTTTCTACACTCACAGATGACGTCACACTGCCAAGCACCAGGCCGATGACGCAGAACACTGTGACTTTCCCCTCTCTCAACGCTCTCCTGCTTGGGCAGTTGTTTCCTGTTCTTTTGCACCCCATTTGCCATTAGTCTTGCACCCCTCAAATATTGGAATTTCCTAGAGCTACGCCCTTTGTCCCAGCCCCACCCCAGGATGTGTCTAACCTGCCCCTCCTGCTGCACCCCCAAGGTCATTGCCTGGGTTCCGCCTCCATCCTACCTGCCTGAAGGGCAGCATGTGCCTCCTCACTGCCTTTCCTGCTCCAGGCTGCATCCTGGCCCCACCCGCCTTCTCATCACTCCCCGAATGCAGCCAGGACTCGCAGTCTATGGGGACAATCTGTTGCGTCACTTCTTCCTGCCTTAAGTCCTCCAGCGGCTCCCCTGGACTGCCAAGACCTCAGCTTAGCCCCAATCAGGGCTTTCCTGGATTGGCCTGCCTCTTGTCCTGCCTTCAGCCACCTTCACCCGCCTCTGTCCTTGGCACAGGCTGGCCTGGCTCAGGGGATGCCCCTAACCCTTCATCACTTCCCAACGCATCTCATCCTTCAAACCGTGGCCTACGTGTCCCCTTTGTCCAATATGGACCTTTGTTCCTTCTTTAAGTTTTTATTGATCAGTCTCACCCATGGTCTATCCATTTCTCTTCTAAAAACACAACTCTTGACTTTGTTGATCTTTGCTAGTCTGTTTTTATCTCAGTATTTTATGCTTTTGTTTTTGTTATTCCCTTTCCTCTATTTTCTCATTGTTTATTTTACTTTTTGCTTTCTAGTTTCTTGAGATGAACAGTTAGTTCTTTGTGCTTTCCCAGCTTACATACTTTCCTAACAGATTAAGGTGAAACCTTAATTTCCATGGAAGCATTGCTTTTATTACATCCCATGTGTTTGGGAAATAATATTTCTGTTGTGCGTTTTTTCACCTGTGGGTTATTTAGAAAGTTTTCTTCATTTTTGAACATATGGTGATTTCCCAGTTCTGACATTACGTACTCTATCATTTTACCCTTTGAAATTATTGAGACTTGTCTTTGTTTTTGTATCTGTTCCATGTACACCTGAAAGTGAGGTACCTTCTCATTTATCCCTTAGTGTTTCAGGTTTTGAGCTAAGTGCTTAAAATCACATTTTTTTAAATATTTGTAGAAATATTTTGAAGCCAACGATGTTATTTTTTTTTAGATTTAAATTTTGTTTGCTCCGGGCGAATGCTGGGATATTATCAATTCATTATCCTTTATCCCAGCTTCAGGACATGAGATTTTCCTGGCCACCCAGGTGGCTCAGAACTGGGCCACAGTTCATGCAAGAGCTGCTTTACTTCTGCCAGCCGGCCGGCTCAGGCAAGGCTGCAAACTCAGAGACCAAAGTCACCACACAGGATGGTCTGAAAGGAAAACTTGAACTAAAAGCAGTTTATGGTGGATAGTCACATCCCAGGCCCGTATCTTCCCCAACAAAGGTCAGTCTTGACCTTACCTGAGCCTGTTGTCTTTTTGCTTCTACTATAACATACAGTTGGATGTCAAATAACTTTCCAGACCCCTCAAAGCACAGGCACCCCTCTGTGAAGACCACAACCCCTCATTGATATTGCTGACTGTTAACCACTCTGCACCCAGCTATGTAAAAGAAGCATGTGTCCATCATCTTACTTTTTATCCAATCCCAGAGGTGTCTCCGCTTTGCTTTCTCCCGCCTCCCTCATCTATCACCAGTGGAGTTCATGTAACCCACCTACATCTCCTCTTTGATTGTAATGTACAAAACCAGGTTTAAAAAAAAAACAAAAGCAAAAACGCCATTCTCCAGAGCACTATCCCAATAGGTTGAGATTCTGCTTCCCGGCAATTATCAACAGTTTGGCTCAATAAACTCACAAAAGTTCTTTACAGGTTTGACTATTTCTGCATGGACATTTCCATCTCACCCTCATCTTCAGGGTAAGCCAAGGCATAGGAAGTTTCTCTCGCTGACCCAGGCTCCACCCCTATGTCCCCCGCTGTCTCGGGCCTGGAACGGGGCTCTCATTCTCTGACCGTCATTTCAGGTTTTCAGTCGCCCTCCGGTCAAAGCGGATGTGCCCAAATGGAACCGCATTTTCCCAGATTTCATCTTCTCCTGAATCTTAATCCAGCAGTTCCTCAGTATTGTATTACCCGTAGCTCTTTGATGCTTTCGAGGAACTTTTCAAGTGTCACTTAATTTTTTGGTGGTGATTTCCAGTGAGATGATTGGCCTGAGTTACCCCATTGCTAATATCAAAAGGAAGAATCTCTTGTGACACGTTCGTGCGGTGTTCGTCATCTTTACATCATTGCTAGGAAGTATCTTTGCTGCTTCCTATCTTCCCTATGGCTGTGCGAAACCCACTTACTTGCTAAACATTTGCCTCGTTGCACCTTTGAGATTTCCTGTTTTATTGACAGGAAATGGGTGGGTTAGAGTCAGTGAAATGTGTCAGTGTTCTGAGAACCGGCAGTGGGTACTGTAGCTCTGCGGTACCCAGAGAGCTAAATGCAGTGACCGGCCCAGTGCTGGATACATCAGCTCTGCCAGGCAACGTGCGACACGCCCTCCCCCCACCTCACTCTTTTCCACGGTCCCTAGTCCTCATCAGGGACATGTCCCTGTCACTGTCCCTCTGCCCTCTCTCGCTCAGTGCTCCTCTGTTCATGCCCCATCAACCAGTTCATCTGTAAATGACTGTAGAATCTATTTTCCATCCTAAAAAACCAAAAGTAATTTTTTTTCCTGTAAGAATTCAAATGACTCTGAATTTCCTTTTTTAAAAAGAAGGGCCTAACTGCATTAAGCGGAGAGAGAGTTTGAGAAATGATGGTAACTGAGCGATCCATCACGCTGACACTAGCTGGGAGGCCCTCCAAAGCACACAGAGAGTAAATGCCTCTCAGAAAGAGGATTTTTCATGTTCAAAATCATCATAATCACGTTTCCCGTGTACTCTCTGCTGAGGCTGCCAGTGCCAGGCTGAAGTAATTAGGCTTCACACTCAGGACCCAAGTATCTTCAGAAGCCACCGTGCCCGCCGAGTCTTTGTGTTCGAGTCTACAGCCAGGCTGGCCCCGGCGGAGGAGAGACAGCGCTGCGCTGGGGCCTGCTCCGCTTCTCGCCTCCGCGCACGCTCACCTCCCGCCCAGAGGAACGTGTGTAACTGCCATCCACGGGCAACACACACACACACACACACACACACACACAGAGCAGAGCCCACAAGATTGGGCTTATTAAGTAAAACCCAAAACAAAACCCCTACATTCCTCCCTTTTTAAATATCTTCAAAATAACCAACCACCACCTTCAATCCCACACACTACCACAGTGCTTTCTTCCCAACAAAAGCAAACATGGTTTCATTGAGAAATCCTAACGTCCATGGTAAAAAAAAAAAAAAAAAAAAAAGCCAGGTGCCTTCCCTCAATAGAGACACATATATGTAAATAATGAAGCAAAACCGTGACTTTCAAAGGATATTCATGCCCCCCATAATTTCCACCAGCTTCCCCCGAATGCCACCTCCCAGCCAATATCCCCTCCCCTGGTCAAAAGACAACTTACAGTAGCTGTCTGCTATGGAAACAGGTATGTGGGGAGAGGGGAGAGCAATATAGCTAATGTGGAAAGTGGGTGAAGGTGAGAGAGGAATTTTCTGTGCTATTCTTGAACTCGTCTATACGTCAGAAATAATTTCCAAAAAAGAAAGTCAAAACAGAGCCTAAAGCAACAACAACGAGTCCTGAGGCTTCACTTCCCACTGGCGAGCTGATCTACCCGAGCCTCCACTCCGGCGCCTTTGAAAAGAAGTCACCACAACAGCACCACGTCCCCAGGCCAGTTACCCATGGTCACCTGCGCTGGGAGCCTCTTTCTGTCCTTCCTCCAATCGTCCTTCCGAAGCCGTGCTGCTGCCATCAGCCTGGGGTTTGTCCACGCCTCTGCCAGAGCAGGTGAACCACCCGTCTCTTTAGATAAGAGCTTCTGCAGAGAGAAGAGGGTGAGAATGAACAGTTATTTTGTTAAAGCGAACATTTACTGAGAGCTCCCGAGATCAGGTGTGCGTTAGCAAACATAGAAAGTGGTGAAGGAGACACAGAAATTTTTTATACTTTTCTGCCATCAATGTTTAGTGGGCACATGTCGAAGGATGAGAAGAATGAAGCATAGCTGTATGTTACATGCCACCCGTGTGGCCTGGATGCTGACCTCTCGGCCTAACCCTGCTCAACGCTGGGCTCTGCATGAACGCCATATGCAGAGTCTGCTGTCCCCCAGCCACGCCAGGGCCCGCTGGCCAGCTCCCCTCAGACCACCGCAGAGAAAGCCAGATCCCTGATCTACACGTCCCCACTTTCAGTCTCTGTGCACGAGACCTCAGCCTCACCTGCACAGGCCGAATCAGCCTCCTTTGCTGCAGTTCTTTCTTCTGCGCAAATTCACCAACTGCAAGACTCGGGGGAGGGGGCACCCTCTCCAGGTCAAAGACACTCAGCCCAGGAGAAGATGGCGCTAAAAACCCCAGTTTCTGACAACACAGGCCAGAGGCCCTGGCTCTGTGGCAGGAAGGCCGGGCTGTGTGGGAAGCGGGGTGTGGGAGCATTTCCATCCCTCTAGCTCCACCACCAGCAAAATATCCCCCTCAGGCACTCACGCCAGTCCCTCCATCACCCCGAGTCAGGCGAGCATTTCCCCTGGAATCCCTCTGCCTCCTTCGTTATTGTTTCATGTGCTCAATGAACTGTACAAAGCACTTCCTGAGTGCCGGGAACTATGCTATGACTGTGGACAGAGACACGATAAGATAGGACAGTCACTACCATGGAGCAAACACTGTACCTGGAGAGGCATGTCTGCCCTTGTGGGAGCAGAGCCGTTTGGAGAAGTGAATTCTACCTGTCGTGGCTGGAGAAGTCTTCAAAGAGCAATGGCCTTGAAGAATGAGTCAGATCCAATCAGACAGACAACACAGGGAAGAGTGGCCAGAGACACAGGCAGGAAAACCAAGGACCCCCAGAATAGCTGCCCGCCTTAAGTTATATTCCTTTGGTGAATGACGATGAGTAGTTTAATAAGTAGTCTCCAGAAAACAACAATGCACTGGGGGCTTAAGAAATAGAACATCTACATATCAATAAATATGTGTAGAGAGAGAAAAAATTCTGCCTTCTTATACTCAGCTTTGGTTAAGAGTACTGTTGGAAGCGAAGGCCACAAATTTCAACAGACCTTAAGACAACCAGAAAGCTACTGCCACGGTATTTTGAGAATACAAAGCACTGCCCCACAGTTGTGTCTGATGAAGAAGTTACCACAGAAGATGAAGGGCACTTATATGTCAAACACCTCCAAGACACTCAAGGATCTCAAAGCTAACCAGTCTGACCAATTCTTCTTCTCTATCTTGCCAGACTGAGCCTGGCTGTTTGGTTGCAAAACTTCTCCAATGACATGGTGTGTAAATCCTAAAAGCCTTCTTATTACCTGTTCTGGAATGCAAGCCTTAATCCCTCCACGCGTGCTCTGCCTGGCTGTTTATGGAGCACTGCATTTCCTTGCTATTTTGTTTGTTTTAGGAAGCTGTATTTGTTATAAGATGTTTACTGTGGGGCATTTATTGACTCATCTGAATTATACTGTGCACATCAGCACTGCGGTAATTAACTTACTATCATGACCTAACTAATTTTATTCTGGAAAATTCGTCTGTATATAAGCAGCTTAAGTTTACTTATGAATCAGAAAGTATCTTGGCTTTTACCCAGGGCTGGTTTGAGAAATAAACAGGCTCTGGACAGACTCATCCCTTGAGAAACAATGCAAAGTTGAGGTTTCCACAACCCAAATGCATCCAGCATCCAGAGGATTAAGGCTAGAGCCTCAGCTCACAGCGACCCTGCGCTCTGGAGGCTTCTCCAGGCTGAGGGAGGCTTTCCCTGCAGGTTGCACACACCTTGGCCCCACCCTCCTGGGCGGGGCTTGCTCAGGCCACAGCTGCACCAGGATTTGCCCTGTCTCTGCAGGTCTGTCCTCGCCCAGAGCCAAGTGCATGACCACAGCTGAGAAAAGTGGTAGATCTTAGCACACCGAGCTGGCACGCCCATCTTGGGACTGCTGGGTTTCCGACCCCTGTGGCAGTGCCTGGCACAGACAAGGTGTGCAATAAAAATGTGCTGACTGGACGAGCAGGCATGAATAAGCCAGTTTCAATCAGCCTTCGTTCCCTGTGGCATGTAATGAGCTGTCAACTATGTCTTTGTTCCTTTATTTCTGTGACACACACAGCCCCAGTCCACCGGGATGAAAAAGCATTGTATAATGGAATTACCGTCTCATTTGGGAACGTGGGAACTTACACCATCAAAAAATATTGGTGATGTTGGTCACCTCCCTCATTTTCCGGAGGAAGACACACAGCCCAGAAAGAAGATGCCATTGCATCTGGCTTTCTTTTTCTCCACCCACTGAATGCCTGCTGGGCACGGGGCATTCGCCAAATGCTGGGAGAGCCCTGATCGATGTTTCGCTCATTTACTGACAGCAAGCTCTGTGGAGGTGGAGCTCAGTGAACATAGAGGTTCCCCAACACTGGGCCTCAAGCCAGGCCAGGCCAGCACCCCGAAATCCCCTGGGAGCCTTAGTCAGAGGAGAGAGGCCACAGCCAGCATGGCTCCGTGGCTGAGCGTCCACCTATGAACCATGAGGTCACGGTTCAATTCCCGGTCAGGGCACAAGCCTGGGCTGCAGGCTTGATTCCCAGAGTGGGGTGTGCGGGAGGCAGCTGATCTATGATTCTCTCTCATCATTAATGTTTCTCTCTCTCCCTTTCTCTCTCTCTCTCCCTCTCCCTCCCTCCCTCTCTGAAATCAATATATATTTATATTTATAAAGATTAGGAAGCCAATGCTAGTGGAAACTAATATTGTCTCAAAACCTCCCTCTATAACGGTGGGCCGCAAGTTTGACATACTCGCTCTACAAGACACCCATTCACTGCAAAGGGCCAAATCACTTCACAGTGGAGAAACCTGGCAGGAATCACCTTAACCAACGACCAAAGACACTATTGTCAGGATTGGAACTAGTCCACTCAGGGCCCTGGGGACTTAATTCATAGAAAAGACACAGCATCACTCCTTGGCACCACAGATGGCCCAGAGTGCACAATCCACACCCAGTCATGCGGGACGGTGACACACCCAGAGCGGGGGACATGTTGCGAAATCGCTGACCTGCACTCTTTAACGATGCCAATGCCATAAAAAACAACAATGCCTCAGGAGCTGTTCCAGATGAAGGGAGGCTAATGAGACATGGCAATGGAATGCAAGGCCCTGGCTTTACTTTTTCTATAAAAAGCGTTATTGGGCTGAAACCCATTTGGCTCAGTGGATAGAGCGTCGGCCTGGGGACTGAAGGGTCCCAGGTTCGATATCGGTCAAGGACATATATCTTGGTTGGGCACATCCCCAGTGGGGGGCATGCAGGAGGCAGCTGATCGATGTCTCTCTCTCATCGATGTTTCTAACTCTCTATCCCTCTCCTTTCCTCTCTAGAAAAAATCAGTAAAATATTTTTTAAAAAGCATTATTGGACTATAGGCAAAATCTGAATAAAGTTGATTTTTTTATTTTAATTATTATATAAATCCTGACTTTTGGAAAACAAGAATATTTAAGGGTAAAGAGGCATCATCTCTGATATCAGTAACTTTCTCTTCAATGGTTCAGAAAAAAAGTCACACACTAAGAGACATGCGCACAAGCACAAGCACACACCCACACGCTCACTGAGAGGGAGAATGCAAACACGGTAAAAAGTTAACCTGCAGATCATCTAGGTGAGGTTATCAGGAATTCTTTGTATGATTCTTGCATCTTTTCTGTGCCTTTTAAAATATATCAAAATTTTTAAAAATCTAAACAGAGCTCCTTGGGCTCTCCCCTGGGCAATCTTGGCTCAGTAGACCTGGGAGGAGTCTAGGGGTTTTTATTTTTAATAATCACCCAGGAAATCCCAGGCAGCTCACCTACAGAAAGGGGTTTGGGAAACGGGATGCACCAACATTTGCCTATGACCACACAGCTAGTCCGGGACCAAGAAGAAGAAAACACCTCTTCCCTTCCCATTCGGAGCTCCTGCCACCATGTTAGGCACCTGTTTAAGATGATCTCCAGTAGGTATCAAAATTGCAAAAACTAGAAAAAGAAAAGAAGTAGCAGCCACTCCATGCAGGTCAAATCCACTCAATGAATTTAATATCAATGCCAAAATTAAACTTTCCATCCTCTACTAACCTTGCAAAATCTGCCTGATCATCCTTATTTCCTGCTGAGTCATCATATTGTCATCCCCACAGCTACCTGGGCTAAAAACCTAGAAGAATCTTGAGCTCCTACTTATCAGTCAGCCTCCAAACCCCCCCCCCACCCTGAGAGTCCATACTACCCAAAGCAAACTACAGATTCAATGCACTCCCCATTAAAATACCAATGGCATATTTCACAGACCTAGAAAGAACTCTTCAAAAATTCATCTGGAATAAAAAAAGACCCCAAATAGTTACAACAATCCTGAGAAAGAAGAACAAAGTAGGTGGGGTCTCGATGCCAATTTTAAGCTGTATTACAAAGCAACTGTTCTCAAAACAGCCTGGTACTGCACCAGAACAGATATATAGATCAATGGAATAGAACAGAGAACCCAGATACCCACCCAAACCATTATACTCAATTAATATTTGACAAAAGAGGCATGAACATATAATGGAGTCAAGACAGTCTCTTCAATAAATGATGTTGTGAAAATTGGACAGATTCATGCAAAAAAGTGAAATTAGACGACCAACTTACACCATACACAAAAATAAACTTAAAATGGATAAAGGACTCAAACATAAGATGGAAAACCATAAAAATACTAGAGGAATCCATAGGCAGCAAAATCTCAGACATATGCCAAAGCAGTATCCTCACCGACACAGCTCCTAGGGAAACTAAAAAGAAAATAAACAAATGGGACTACATCAAAATAAAAAGCTTTTGCAGAGCAAAAGAAACCATCAACAAAACAATAAGAAAACCCACTGTATGGGAGAACATATTTGCAAATTTTATCACTGATGAAGGTTTAATCTCCAACATCTACAGGGAACTTAAATAACTTAATAAAGGGAAGATATATGATCCAATAAAAAAAAATGGGCAATGGACCTAAATAGAACCCTCATGCACTGCTGGTGGGAATGCAGACTGGTGCAGCCACTGGGAAGAACACTATGGAGTTTCCTCAAAAACTAAAAATGGAGCTCCCATTTGACCCAGTAATCCCACTTCTAGCAATATATCCCAAGAAACTAGAAACACCAAACACACCAATCAGAAAGAATATATGCACCCCTATGTTCATAGTAGCACAATTCACCATAGCTAAAATTTGGAAACAGCCCAGGTGCCCATCAATAGATGAGTGGATTAGAAAACAGTGGTACATCTACACAATGGAATACTACACTGATATAAAAAATAAGGAATTCTTACCATTTGCAGCAGCATGAATGGACTTGGAGAGCATTATGTTAAGTGAAATAAGCCAGACAATGAAAGAAAAATACCCCATGATCTCTTTATGGAAAATAAAGAACATTATAACCTGATGAACAAAAAGATAGATACAGAGGCAATAAAGCACCAGACAGTCCATTTACAGTGGGAATGCTGGGGAGTATTAGGGAGAGGGGAAAGAGATCAACCAAAGGACTGGTATGCATGCATATAAACACACCAATGGACACAAGACACTGTGGGGAGGGGGGGAGATGAAGGCATGTGACAGGGAGTAGGGGAGGCTGGGGGAAGGTCAATGGGAGGGGAAAAAGGAGATCTATGTACTACTACATGTAATACTTTAAACAATAAAAAAAGACAGGTATGAAAGCAGAGAGAAATTCTTAAAATCAAAAAGAAATGCTAGAAATCAAAAAACACTGTAACAGAAATGAAGAATGCCCTTGACTGGCTCATTATTAGACTGCACATGGCTGAGGAAAGAATCCATGAACTTAGAGGATATTTTAATAGAAACTTGCAAAACTAAAAAGCAAAGAAAAAATACTGAATAAAAAAGAATAATATCAAATGCAAGTCTGATTCAACCACCAGCCACTGACATCCACCGATGGTTCCTTGTAACAATTTCAGAACAAATCCAAATTCTAGTCCACAAAGCTCTCCTGTTTGAACTCTTAGTACTTTTTCTACCTTCTTTTCTTCTCTTAATCCTAACCTAAGGACATGCTTTTATTGATTTTTAGAGAGAGACAGAAACTTCCATTTAATGGAAACATTGATTGCCTCCTATACACACCCAGACAGGGGAATTGAGCGCACAACCTTTTGGTGTACAGGATGACGCTCCAACCAACTGAGCCACCTGGCCTGGACCATCTCTCTATTTTCTCCCCTTCCTTCCCTACACACCATTCACCGCAGCCTGAGGGCACTTTGATGGCGAACAGGAAAAGCAACTGAAAAAAATCAATGCACTTTTCTGCTTTGCAATTTTATTGTACGTTTCCTTCTCCTCAGGTCAAAGGCATCCCTAGTTCAGGATTTCCAAGCCACCTGGAAAAACACCGGCTGAAAGAGAGAAAGAGGCAGGTTGGAAGCTTCTTTATTTTGATACTTGAGTTCACTCGTTAGCTTTATACCAAACCCATGTTGTTCTTGAAAGACTATATTGCTCTAAAGTTGAAGTTCTGTTTTCCAAATAGCTAAAGGTGAATAGTGACAATTCTGGGTGAGTTTGTTTTTTCTTCTTATTGCTATTATTGCTATTGTTATTGTTGTGGTTTGGTTATTTTAGAGGAAAGGAACTTGAAAATAATGAATGTACCATTAGGTCGTTTTCTCTGAGTCATCAACAGGAACTTGGAATCAGATTTTGAGGAAGCTTTTCTTTATCTTTGCATTCCGAAGTTTAAGGTGAACCTAAAATTCAAGGAATCTAACAACCATCCAGAATATCAGATAAAGCCTAGGACTGATAATCCATAACCTTCATTAGCTGACTTCATCTCTGTTCGTTTTCTCTTTACTCCATGGTTCCGGTCATTCTTCCACAGTCCACACTTGCACCCGCATCTTCAGAACATTTCAGAGATTCAGGTCTGTGGAGCCGGCTTCCCGCTCCAGGATGGGGTCCATCCTGGCTGTCTTTCCTACCCTAGGAAGGCAAACTACATTTGTTCTTGTTAAATGGATGGCTCCCTGGCCTGAGAGGGATATCCCTAGTACAGTGGTAGGCAAATTCATTAGTCAACAGAGCGGCAAACCGCAGCTCGAGAGCCGCAGTTTGCCGACTACTGCCCTAGTAGCTTGACATCAGTCCTGGAGGTTCACCGAGCTTCTTGGATCTGTGTCTTTCCAGTTTCCATCAAATCTGGGGAATCTTTGGCCACTATTTCTTCATCTGTTTGTTTGTTTTTTTTGTCTTCTCTTCTTCAGAAACCCCACTTGCACACCCAGCAGGCCATGTAAGTTGTCCCTCGATCCCTGACGGAGCGCTTGTCTTGCCACACTTCTCCACGTGTTCCATTTTGCTACAGGACATTCACTCATCTTTCCCCCTGCCTGCCACGCCCGTGAAGTCACACTTGCCCTGACACAACAGTCCTTTTCCCAGTGAACTGTGGGGCAAATGGTGTGTGTATGTAAGCACATGTGTGCTTGTGTGTACATGGACTCCTAAATCCAGGCACATCACTGTGTGCTCATGTGTGTTCAGCCTGTACAAAGACAGAGCAGCCTGCCAAGCACCGTGTCTTAGGCCCCAAACTCTGGGGCTCACAAATCATTTTCTAAAAAGAAAAGATTGAAGTCTTGTCAACCGTGGGAGGGCTCTGGCTTCTCGCTCCGTCGATGTAAACTATGACTCAAAGATCGTTAGGGTCTGAACTTCTGACAGTGGGAGGCGCGTTCCGAAAGAACCTGGCCCGAGCCCCGCCAATTTTTATAAACAGATAGAGCTGTGCCGGGAATTGATCGCTGTCTCGGTCACGGGGTTGAACGGAAGATGAATGTTCTAATCTCAACCCTGCCCAACATGATCTCAAAGGCAACCTACTGGGAAAAACAAGCAACCCCTGGACTTAAAAAAAGGGGGGAGGGGACCTGGTTGGTTTTTAATCTGGGCATCCTGCGATGAATGAAGGAAGCTCTGTGAGTGGATTTATGGCCAGTGATGACAAGCGAAGGAGAGAACGGAGGTTCCTTGAAGAAACAGAAAACAAACAATTCCCCTTGGGAGGAAGGGAACAGCACAGGATGGGGAGCTGCTATTTCCCATGAGCAGCACTTCCCTCTCTGAGGCCAGAGGACCCGAGCTGCTGCCCCTCGCCCCCGTCCGTGAGGATGGTGGGAGGCATGGGCGCCCGCCTTTGGTCTGCGAGGTCAGGAAATGGAGCACTGAGCTTGGGTGCCGGAAGGAGACATGGCAGCCCCCTCGTGTTTCCTCCGCCTCCTTCCACTCCTCCGCTGACCCACGTAACCTCTATCGCAGAGAAAGAGCAAAGACACAGGGACAAAAACCTGCTTCAAAGCCTGCGTGTAAGATTCCGTGGGGAAAACCTCAGCGGGCAGTGCATGCAATGCAGGGAACACAGAGACCGAGGCCTCCACAGGAGCCGATGGGCACACACAGCAATTGGAGAGCTGAGTGAGGATGCCCCGGTCTGGAGCCACCTTGCCCTGTGCCCACAGAGGACAGGGACCCCACATGGTCACTGACTGCTCGGCAGGGCCGCTGGCCTCAGTGCAAAGATGGCCAGGCCCGGGCAAAGCCCTGCAGGAAGCCCTCACTGTTATTCTCCAGTTCAAGGGGGAAATTCCCTCGGGACTGGGGACCTTTGCCAAATTGCTTAGTTACCCAGTGTGTGTTTGCAGTTAGTTACTGACTCGGCCCTGCCCTTCCCTGTTTTAATCACCAGAAAGAAGCTTGTTAATTCAAACCCTTCCCGGCTGGCTTTGATCTCAGCGGCCAGAAGCTCCCCGTCTAGGACCATCCAGGAGCCGCCCCAGGAAGCTTCCTCTGTCCCAGCCTTTGTCTTCGGCAGCCACACGAACTCTGCGCACCCATCTCCTCCCTGGTAGACTGGAATGGGCACCCCTACGTGCCAGACACTCCTGGACTCTTGGGGAGACCCAGACAAACTACTTACTTTGTTTAACCCTCACACTAATCCTCCGGAGAAGTTATTAACACACATGGAGGTGCAGAGTACTTTGAGTGACCACTGTCACACTGGTACTGAGTGTTGGGGGTGCAGAGTACTCTGAGTGACTGCTGTCACACTGGTACTGGGTGTTTGGGTCCGGCCTCTGTGCCTTCACAGCTCCTGCCTGGCACAGCGAGGGGACACGGCATCGGGAATAAACTCCGGTTCAGGCCCCGCGGGACACCTGCTGCCCCTGGGGGAGTGAACTGGGACATCCAGGCCATATTATGGGATTTCAGGACACCCAGGATCATGGGCCCACCCTCAAACATGAGGCCTGCTTTTATGTGATTTCCCCCTCGGGCAAGAGGTGAGCTGGCCGTGAAAGGTGAGCTCTCTGATCAGGTCTACCGCCTGTTGCCTCCTGGGAATGGACAGAGACAGAAATACAGGGGCTCCAGACTCAGAGACTCATCAGCACAAGGATGGAGCCCAGGCTCTGGCTCCTGTTGGTGCTGGAGAGGGGACAGGGGAGGAAGATTAGGGAGAAGCAGCATGAGAGTCTGGTGTGGGTGCTCAGGGTAGCAGAGCCCCAACCAGAAGGGTGTAGAGCAAATAAAATAAAATAAAATAAAAATAAAACAGCCTCTTTGCTAATTTAGCTAAAGGTCAACCTTCTGGAGTCAATGAGACTCTTCCGGTCTGTTAACTTGTCTTGCTTTAATCTCAGTTAACAGCGTATTTTCAGCTGTCTGGCCATGCAGTTCTAGTTGGAGAGTCTGGACCCACAGAATTCCCAAGTTAGGACAAATGTCTGGGATCCCTCAGGCCAACTCCCCCATTTTACAGATGACACCGAAGCCCAAGGAGGTTTGGTGACAAATCAAGGCCACTCTCCACCACCGCAGAGCAGGGACTAAAGTATCTCTGCTGCCTTGCAGTCTAAACTACCTTCTACTCCCCGAACACTCAGGAATCCGTTACCTGATGTCATGGCTATTTTTGTTCTAAACTTAAGATGCCCAGGGACAAGTTTCTGAAAATTCTACACTTGGTTCCATGGTTTCCATCAAAACGTCCTGTTCTCTTCTGCCTAATAATGGTTTCTCTACTTGCTCTGTGACTCCTCCACTGGGGTATTTTTCCTGCCTTTCATTCTCATCCTATAACAGAGTGCCATCTATTTGTAGTTCTGTCTTCTGTCTTTAGCAGCATCTCTCGTCAACCATCGTGTGCCTGAAGGGTCCACAATGCCATTCCAGGGCCACAGGTGCCAAGAGGGGATGTGGCATCAACTCTTCCAGTGATGTGGAGGAAGAGCTGAGTTGAGAGGAGGATATTTATGATGGCACATTCTTCATTAGCTTCCCGGGATCATTTGCTGAGAATAATGCTGAAACCTTCCAGGTTAGGAAGTTGCTAGTGAATGAAGGTTCCTCTCCCAGCATTCCTAGATGTATGCTATGCTCTACTTCAGTGACCAGTCACGTGTAATACATAAAGCAAGCACAACCCAGCTAGAGTGCCATCGAGGGTCTGAACATCCAAAGCCTTCTTCCACTTGGCCCCCTGCTGAGAACTCCCAGGAAGTCGGTCTGATGCCGCAGAAAAGGTGAGCCGAATGTTATGGCAGGTATAAAAAGAGGGTAGGATTAGACTCAAGTTCATTTCCACTTTTAAAAAGAAGAGCAGATTGAATCGTGTGGTGGAGATAAAAGCACACTAAATACAAGCAAACCAAATGATCTTAACCTTAACCACCACCCGCAGTTTCTTGTAGTGCAGTATTGGCTATTCTGGCAGTTTCTCGGTCATAAGGACTATCCAGGAAGCCAAAGAAAGACCCCGGGCCACATGCTTCAGCCAACAATTACCATAACTGGTAATCAGTCCCACCGGCTGCGGTGTTACCAGGCTCAAATGAGGTCAGAACCATTGATGTACTCGCCTTGTCAATGGCTCATGTCCATCACCGGCCTCCCGGCCAGGGTGGTCTGGCTTTCTGCTTCCCTCTGAAGACGCCTGTTCTCACTGGACCGCTCTGTGGAGTTCAGGCTACACTGGAGGAGACGTAAAAGTAGCTTTGAACTTCTCTGCTGACTCAGACAAATGATAGGGGTAAAACTGATAAAATCCTCTCCTGATTCACTCAGAAAGAATACATGCAGCCCAGCCTCTCGGGGAGACAGAGAAAACCAGCTCCAGAAGAGGCAAAGAAACGAGACATGCAGGAGCACCACCCCGAGGCAACGGGCCTGCACGGCTGCAATGACAGTCGCAGGGAGAGACAGGAAAGGAGGCTCTGAAGAAGAGGCTGGTGGGACATCTGTGCAGGGTGCTTTGTGCCAGAACAGCCGAGTGTCAGGAGGGGTCACATCCAAAATGCCCGTCAGGCGGCAATGTCTGCCCGGCCTTAGCGCGGGCGCCTCGTTATTCCCAGAAGAAACAGCCATCCTCGGTGCCCACTCACGGACCACACACCCCATCATCCCGGGAGGAATAACCCTACCGAGGGATCTGCAGGTATATAAAGAGGGTAGGATTAGACTCAAGTTCATTTCCAGTTTTTAAAAGGAAGAGCAGATTCAATGAATAGTGAGGTGGAGATGAAAGCAGACAGGCAGTGGGCACCACCTCACTCCTGACCACGTCCGCTGCACCATCTGCTCACGCATTTCAGAGCATCGCTCAGGAGGACAGTCTCCCTCAGCAGGGGACATGCCATCTGCCCCTTACAGACGGCTGAGATGGGTCAGAGAGCCCCTGGCGGGGACCATGGCCTCGAAGCTTCTCCGAACTCCCGACGCGCCTGCATTCTTTGCTGACCGTTTTCCAAAGACCGCGGTCTTGGAAATGTACGTTTCCTAATCAATTTATCTAAACCAGAACACCCTTTTCAAAAACCAGAACTCCCTGTTGACAATGGAACTACTTTCATGTGTTAAACGGGTCCATATTCCTTGGCAAGCTCTGGGAAAGTTGTGTTTCTTTCAAAATGGACCGTGCCATGGTCTACCTGGTAGAGGGTTGCCTTCTCTATGGAAAAACCCAGCAACAAAAAGTGCAGTGGAGTGGACATCCAGATGTGCCAGGTGTGTGCCCTGGAGCAAACAGCCCAGTGCCTCCACCTCTCTGTTCACAAAAGAAGCCTGTCATCGTTACCAGTCTCACTGCTGTTTCCAATTGTAGACCCCACAAAAAGGCTCATGCTGTTTTGTAGAAAGCGGAGTATCTGTGAAAAAATCTCAGAAATAAGAACCGGTTGTAAAGATAACATTATCCTGGCTGGGGCAGCCACAGCTAACTTGTCCTAACGTCAGAACAATGAAATATCTTTATCACTGTGCCCTACCCCAAACTCCTTCCTGGACGCTTTCAATCTCCGCAGTGCCTCGCACAAACCTTTACAAGTAGTATGAAATCTACCAATTGCATGTAGCTTTAATAATCAGCGCAGTCAGGCGATTCTTAGGGGAATAGTGACTTCATAAAATTATACTTGTAACAGAAGTC
Source organism: Lasiurus borealis (assembly GCA_004026805.1). Taxonomy (NCBI): domain Eukaryota; kingdom Metazoa; phylum Chordata; class Mammalia; order Chiroptera; family Vespertilionidae; genus Lasiurus; species Lasiurus borealis. The sequence continues at coordinate 41,463 of PVJN01011467.1, forward strand.
CCTGTTTCAACTTCAACTAACACGGTCATGACTCTAAAACAGACATTCAGTTCACTAATTCGCCAGTACTTGTCTCTTTTGCATAGATGAGCATTCTGTTATTCGTCAGATGGAAGATACTTATAACATTTCCAGAAAATTCTTTGATTAATTTTGAGGTTTTGATCTAATGTCAGCACTAGCTGGAGTGCGATCACGCACAGAAATCCCAACAGAGATTGAGAGGCGCCTCCCAAGTGGCCAGTAGCCTCTTTTCCTGAGAAGAACCCACCTCTAGATGCGATCACTCATTCTCCAGCTTCTCTAGTGGCCAGACGTGGGCATGGATCGAGCTTGAGTCAAGGAGACATGAGCAGAAATGTGTGTGGTCCCTGTGTCTCCAGGGGGAAGGCCCCCTCGCTCCTCCTTCCTGCCACTGGAAAGAAGAGTAGGTGGCTGGCACTGGTGATGCCAGACCACCAAGTCACCTTGGAAATCACAGCCACACCGGGGAAAACTACGATGTAAAAGGCAACGGGACTGCTGACCCCAGGAAGCCACCCGACCAGCCCAGGACTCACTAACCTCTGATGGGGAGGGTTCTCCGTGCTCCCCGACAAACCTAATCCAAACCAAACTCACCCTGACACATCAGCCCGCCAGCCTGCCTGTGTGTTCTTTGTTAGGAAAAACGTAAGTGATACAGATTGTCATTAATGAGTCCGCGTGGAACACGCCATCAGCCTCAGCAGTTAAAGCCATGGAGTCTCGTCCCAAGGAGAACTAATCCTCGCGTGCTTTGCGGTGTGCATCATAAACTGCCTCCGTTCAGTCCGAAGTTGGCTCCCTTGTGGAAACTCTGCCTCCCCTTTTCAGAGGCCCACGCTTCTTTCCATACAAGGTGAGATTCCTGACGTTGCCCCCGGCTGCCCTACATCCCTACCCGTTCCAAGCAGGATGCTGAAGGGGCACTGAGAACCATGTTTCTGGCCCCCGGTGCCTGAGCCGGCCCAGCTCCTGTCCTTGGAGACCTCGCTGGGGACGTGTCCCCTGCCCGTGCCAACGCCTGAGACTTCATCATCCCTCGCAAAGGAAGCTGCCTGAAGGGGATGCGTAAGTCAGTATTTCATAACCAAGTTCTCAAGCAGTTGCAAGGCCCAGGCAGAAACTTCTTGCTGAGATTCCTGAGGCAGGAAAACGAAGGCATCGCAGCCATCCTCAGACGCTCTCGCAACACCTCCACTCACACTTCCCTTCAGAACACACGCTGGGGCCACCTGGGGTCACTGGTCAGACATTTTGTCCAAAGCACTGTGGACCCATTTATTAGCTTCAACAAAGCTCCAAGTTCCTTCTTGCTCTTTCTCCATAATATTTCTTTTTTTAGGATGTGTTTTTATTTTTATTGTCTAAAGTGTTACATATGTCTCCTTTCCCCCCTCTTGATACTTCCCCCAGCCATTCCCACCCCAGGCAAGCCCCCACCTCACCAGTGTCTGTGTCCATTGGTTTTGCTAATACGCATGCACACCAGTCCTTGGTTACTCTCTACCCGCCCCAATCCCGTCATTTATCTCTGGATCTGTTCTTGTTCATCAAATTATTGCTAATATTTCCTTAGTTACCTAAAAGTGCAATTTATTTTACTCTGGATCCATGGAATGAAGACAATGAGGGAAGGAGTATGTCTAATTTGAAAAGAACAAAGAATTGGTTTGGGGTTTTTTCTTTTTTTATCTGAAGCTCCTTTAAAGAGTAACATGCTGATTTCCAGGATCGAGCTAGGAAAAAAAAAAAGCATTTAAATTCCAATTTCATTTAAAGAGAATTAGGAGTTTCGTTAAAGTGAAAAATAAAGTTTAAGACATAGAGTCCAAAGTGTATCCTTAATTTTAGGCAGGAGCAATACAAGCAAAAAAGAATTTAACTAATATATAATTTGGGAAAACATTTTATAAGTTTAACATATAAAATAAAGCTTGGCAATATGATGTCCTCACTTCATATTTATTCCGCCAGCATAAACTTGGCAACATTAGGTTAAATTCATACTTTAGCATCTAGAACTTCCAACCTCCTCTAATACTAATATGTGAAAGGAAAGAAACGTTTGCTTTCTAACATGTGCCTTCTTTGAGGAAAGGAAAGAAGGAGGGTTAACTTAGGTGAACATCTCTAAAATTTGTATTGCATAGGTGAAAAATGGGCAAACATTGTTAAGAAATTGATTTCTATAGAATGGGGAGATGGACACGCAGGAGTGACTAGATTTATTCTTAGCAGCTGAAGTCACTGGTTTATCTTTTTCTAATACATTTTTCATCTTCAGCTTTCAGCACTATTACCAAGTTCCGTGAGAAGATGCTCAAAGACACGTTACTAAGAGCAAAGAGCCTCTTTGTTATGTGAATTAATCTCTCCAGCTCCATCCGGTAACCCCCAAGGCCTGCATCAGACGCTTAAAATACAGACATTCCATTTCCATCTGTGGCTTGGAATGCTGGCTGTCATCATGCTATTATGTCCGCTGGAGATCCTGGTGTTCTGGAAAAGTCACCACTTTGAGCTCCTTGGGAGGTACAGGGACCCCTGCCTTCCTCTCTTCTCATTCGGATTATCACCCCCACTTCTTGCCTCCTGAGAAGCCTTAGGGCTGTCTGAAATCTCTAAGTGAGCACACCTCCACCATCCAGGGAAAACTCAGGTCACCCCAAACCAAGGTGCAGAAATGGGACTCAGACCGGGCAGCACCGAGTGTGAATGCTCCCCCTCACCATCTGGGCTGCAGGAGAGGAGAGCGGGAGAGGATGCAGGTTCGGGAGGCCTGTCTCTGCAGCGGGCGGGCAGTGCTACCTTCGGTCCTCGGGCTCCAGACCCTCTTACCTGGCTCAGCCTGCCTGCTGGACTCCCAAGTGCCATCAGCTGTTCAACCGCCCAGGGCGCTTCTCCCCACATTCTTCCTAAAAAGTAAACACAGATCACTGTCATCATGGCGTGTTTTAAACATGCGAGAGGTAGAAAGAATGACATGGCAAATACCATGTGCCGTTACCCAGATTTTTTTTTAAGGACCAGAAACATCTGGGCTGGTGGTCACCCTGCCTCTGCTTTCCTTCCCTGTCTGCCTGGTGACATTCGGGGCTTTGACGATCAGAGTGTGCATCCGCTAAGATGCATAAACAGCACGTGTCACCCTTCAAGCTGAGGAGAGGTGCCGTGTGAGCACTGCTGGCCTCCTCACCGTTACGATGAGCTCCCTCCTGCTGTTCACACCCAGAATCCACATGGAGTGACAGACAGCGTGAGTGGTAGACAGGACTGAACGCAGTGCGCACACAAACCCCTCCACTGCTCCCCGGTGTCCGCCGGGAGGACTGATTGTGTCCCCGGGGTGACCAGCTCACGTGGTGACACAAATTGTGCAATCGCAGACAGACCCAGTGTGGGTCAGCATCTGCTCTGGCAATGAAAAGCAGCCCAAGGAAGTCAGCCTTCTGGCTGCTGGCTAGTTTGCAGCTCACTCTCCGATCTGCTGCCCTGAGAACCACGTGCTGTGGCATCTCCACTGGGATGAAAACACTGTGGCAATGAACTTCTTACGCGCTACATACAGAGATGGAGTGAGGCTCCTACCAGCCAAGTTGGTGGGCTCAGCAGAGTTTGATCAACGCAGGGAGAGCTGGCACTGGGCGTGGGAGGTACGTAAGGAGGCATCTGTGGCGAAGATGGTGGGTGAGCCCTTGGTGATTTGCTGCACACACCGAGCTCTCCGGGGGTGGGGGGGACTGAGGTGCAGAGGAGGGCACCCCTCCCTCGGAGTCTGTGCTCACCCAGAACCTCCTCTTACCCTTGGTTTCTTCTCCATTGTTGTCCTCCAGGAGGAAAATGGAAGCTCTGGTTCTCCCTGCAAATTGACATTTTACTCCCTGCTTCCCGGTCTGTCTGTTGAGAGTGCAAACGTGGAGACTGGCTCCCCTAAGTGATGGGCACTGGGGCTGTTCTGAGGCCCAGACCTCAGGAGGGAGGTAACCCTGACTGCCTGCCCCAGGAGGATCTGTTCGAGCTGTCGGCCAGTCTCAGCATCTGGTGGCCTGACACCAAGGTCTGGGTCAGCCTGAAGCAACCGCGCCATAGGCCCTCTAGGGCCGGGCTAGGAGAGCAAAGCAGATATTGCAAGAGGACACCCAGCATGCTCTGTGCTCTCCTCGCCCCCAGGAGGGGAAGACACCTCAGCAACTCGTGCTCTCCAGGCTTCCCTCCGAAAGACTCTTCAAACTACCCTGCTCTGTATCAACCACTCAGTGCTGTCACATGTCCCTGATCACCTTGCTCAGACTGTGCAATCCCAAAGCTCTCAGCTCCACATTTATGAATTACTGGGAAATCATTCTTAGACAGCACTCTGATTTGCAATTAAACACGTTATAGTTAATAAGAAGTACATGGAATCAGGAATGCTAGAGAGGGGACTCAGCTGCAATTTTAAGTAGGATGACCCAGCATTTGCGTGAAGATGGCATTTCACTGTAGGAGATGCTGCATAAGGAGTTCGTCATCTAATGGTGGAAAATTTTCAAGGAGACACAACAGACTGAAGTCATAAAGACTGATGAAAAGATGTACGAAAATAGCAATGAAAGAACGAGCATGCTAATGCTAATGAGATGCATATAGGCAAATAGCTTTGGTGGGTCCTAGAATGAAGACAGGGTGGTGAGAAAAGGAAAATTATCTACACTAGACGCTTAATGAGGAAGAAAGGCGAGCAATATGGGGCCAGCATGGCAGAAAAAATGCTTATAAAAGCAAATGGTATAATGCTGAGCAGAGCTGAGCACTGGAAGGCTGAAGGAAGTGGAAGAGGGCATTGTAAGACTGGACGGAAAGAAAGCAGCTGGAGATGACATAACGGAGGGGACCATGGAGGTGGAGGAAGAGAGGTCAGTGGACATGTTGATCTTGAAGGTGAGGCAGTTTTTTCTCTGAGATCCACAGGAAGCAGAACCAAAGTAAGGGTTCAGAGAAAGGCTGAGATCAAGAGGAGAAAGTGGACTCCATGGCCACCTCAATTTCCTCTGGAAAACACGGAACAAATTCACATGCCAAGAGTGAGCAAGCAGGGAGGAGGGTTAGGAACTGGGAAGGTCAGGCAAGGTTTAGAATGAGCACACGGAAATATGTTCATGGTCAAACAAGAATAAATAAAAGGAGCACAGGGTATCAGTAATAGGAACCAAGAAGCCCTTGTTCAGGACTTGCCCCGAGATGTTCAAACACCTGGGACAGGCAGAAGGACCAGGGGCAGGAGAACCAGGGGCGTGGACAGTGAGAACAAGGCAAGGCGGCAGCTCACGGGCTATAGGGCCATTGATAAAGCTGTTAGGTTCAATAGTATCTGGATAAAAATCAGAACAGCATCATTAGAAATGATAGGGAAAATAATTCTAATTTGGATGGAATGCCTTTAGAATATGTCTTAGGATTTTGGCACTTGCACACCTAATTTAATTTGGCCATGGACCACCAAAATCATAAGCTACAACAGGAGAAATTCTATTTGCTATTCAAAGAACCTTTGGAGTAATTAATATATTCTTTTATCAATCATGTAACACTTAAGTCCCAACTTTCTAATACATAATCAGCTAAGCAGGAACAAGAGTAAACTGCTTAGTTCTGAAGAAAATATAAACATAAGCATGTAAACAGTACAGCATTTGACAAGTTCACCCTACATAATTCAAACTTGGTGTCTCACCAAAACACAACTCTTCTATCATCCAATACAAATATGGAGTGGGGCAAAAGTAGGTCTACAGTTGTGAGGACACAAAATAGTTTATTCTTGTATTATTATTTATTAATTATTGTATTGCTTTCCATACGAACCTATACATGCACCAAGCTCTATATTTAAAATGTGTCAGTATTGACAACCTATTGTCTGTTCATTTAATGTTAATGTTTTATCTTCTTTAGACCATGTTTCTTATAAGAAACATCTGGGGTTTCCAAAAATAATACTATGAAGATGATTCATCTATGTATCCAAAATAAACTCCTCTCTGTCCTTGGCAATGGGGACACATGAGCCAATGTTTCACTGGAATGACTATCAAAGGGTTCTGGGCTGGGTGGGGGGCAAGGAAGGTCAGAAAAGGGACCGTGAACTAGTAGGTTGAAATGATCTGAGGCCCAAGAAGAGATGGTGGCAGGGCCGAATTAAATTAGGTGTGCACATGCCCAAATCCTAAGGCACAGGAAGGAAGAAGTATCAGAGAGAACGTTCAGGAAGAGAAGGCCCAGGGGCACATGCAGTAGAGAGCCTAATGATAATGGACCCGGGTCGGAGAGCTGAGCTGGAAGGAGGGGCAAGTCATTCGGGACCCGAAGTGGAACTGCGCTGGCCTGCTTGTCCTTCTGCCTGTCCTCCGCAGAATCCCCACAGTGACCTTCCCACCAGCAAACTCTGAGCTGATCTGTTGCATGTGCAACGAGTAACAAATGCCACCTGGCCACTTATGTCAACAGATAAAAGCCTGTGTTCAAGGGTCAGCCTTCTCTGAGGATCTTCCAGGGCTGAGACGAGCCTGGCACTCACTCCTCACAGTCCCCGAAGTGTCATTAGCACTCACTGCTGTGATGCAAATTCCACATAATCAGCCCTCTTCTGAGATCCAACATCTTTAAGAACAGAGTCAGATTGACTCATGTCTGAACCCTAGTGCCTAGCACAAAGACTGGCACATTCCAGGCAAAGAGATGCCATGTGCCCAACTAACTCAAATTTAGAGTAGAGGTTTTTAACGGGGATAAACAGATGAGTCTTTTGGGGAGGGATCAAAATGCCCTCCCCAGGACTGATGGATTCTATCTCTGGGGCTGCACTTGGCACCTATGTTCTAGAAGTGCTTCGTCAGGTGAGTCCGACGCTGCCCCTGGTGGAAACCTCTGTTCTGGAGACACACCCGTTACTGACAACACTCAGAAGGTCTGGAGGCAGCAGGTCACTACGAAGTACCAGGTTCCAGGGTGAGGTGGATCTGCATGCAATTAGAAGCCTGTGTTTACGTGTCCGTTGCCAACCACCATAGGAACTTGGGCGAGTGCCTCACCTCTCTGGGCCTTGGCTCAGCCTTTAAAACGCAGAGATGGTTAAAATTAAACGGGACGACGCACCCTACGTGGTAGACATGCAAGCTGGTCCTGATTATGGCTGGTAATGAATCAAAGTCTTGGGCACGCTCTTTCTACTCAAAATCCCGTCAATTATAATAATGATGATCTTTTGTATATTTACCAAGCTTATTATTCTTCCCACCAAACATTCATGTTGTTGACATCATTTATACCTCTCAGTAACTCTCCCAAAGGGGCAGAAAATGTCTTGTTTACTCCCTTTATAGATGAAAGAATTGCATGGCATGGAAGCGTAAAGATCAGCCGTGAGCACAGCTGGATGTCCAAACTGGACAACACCTCCTGCTCTTCTCACTTTTTTTTTCCTAATGCCCACCCGAGGGTATCTCTCCCATCGCTTTCCAGACAGAGTGGGAGGGAGGAGAAGGGGAGAGAGAGAGAAAAAAAAACATCGATGTGAAAGAGACACATCCATTAGTTGCCTCCCGCACATGCCCTGACCAGAACAGGGCCAGGGATCAAGCCTGCAACTGAGGCAGGTAGGTGCTCTTGACGGGAAATTGAACTCGCAACCCTTCGGTCCATGGGCTGACACTCTAACCACTGAGCAAACCAGGCAGAGCTGTTCTTCTCACTTTGGCCACCAACTCATCAAAGCATGACTGCCCTCTCCCCCAGAAGTCACACAGGAGTGCAGGGAGCTGGGAGAGGCCCCGGGTCAAAAGCCATTAATCCAGTCATAACCTGCTCAGGAGGAAGGGGAAGCAGCACGCCAGGAGTAACAGTTCCGTCTAGGAAAATGAAATCCCAGGCGCAGAGAATGCCCTGTGCCAAGGGGCAGAGGCAGGAAAGAGGCCGGCGCGTCGGAGAACAAGCTCCTGGTTGATGCTGGGGAGTGAGAGGATGAGCTGGAAGGAGGCATCCCGGCCAGACCGCTGAAGGCCCGGAATGACATTTCCGCTTTACTTGTTTGGCAGTGCGGAGCCACTGAAACGGTTAGTCGAAAAATTAATAGTTTCAACACTCTACCCCTGGCTTTCTGAATGAATTAAAACAGGAATGACAATAATAATAAAAGCTAAACACATGCTAGGCACTGACCTAAGTTCTTTACAAACATTAACTCATTACAAATAAACTAAGCTCATGGGTACAGATACTGATTGGGGGTTGCCACAACTGGGCTGGAGGTGACAAGGGAGGGGAAATAGCAGCGAAGGAGGTCACAAGGTACAAGCTTTCGGATATAAAATAAGTAAATCCTGGGGATGTAACGTGCAGCACAGTGACGACAGTTAATAATGCTGTATTGTATCCTGGAAAGTCGCTAAAAGAGTGGATCTTAAAAGTTTTCGTCATAAGAAAAAAATGTCTGACTCTATATGATGATGGATGTTAACCAAACTTACTGTGCTGATTATTTCCCAATACCTACAAATATGGATTCATTATGATGCTCACTTGAAGTTAAAATGTTATATGTCAATGATATCTCCATAAAAATTAACTCATTTAATCCTCATAGCTACCCTTTAGGCAGGTCCTATCATTTTATTCATGTTACAGATGAGGAAATTGGGGCCAAGAGATGTTAATGAACTTGCCATGGCCACATCGTTGGTAAGCGGCAGAGCTGGGATTTTCTGGTGACCTGGCTTGATGGGCAAAGCTCTTACTTACCTCTTGATACCTCCCAAGAAACAAAAACGCAGACTGAGCAGTTAAGAGATGGTGGTGATGGAAATAAAAAAGAAGGGGAAGAAGATTGGTTTAGAACAAATACATGCAGGCTTTTAAAGATTATTTCTTATTTGTAGAGATCTACCTGCCAGGAAGATCAAAGAAAGTTTCCATTAAACGCTCTTGTAAGCGGCAGGATGGTTGGTAAGAATGAGTCCCTTCAGCCCCCTCTCTGTGTACAGCTCAGGAGATATTACAGTTGCTAAAAGGGTTGTCTTCTAGTTGTGGAGCCCACTGTCTGGCCTGATGGGGCCTCCGCTTTACGCCTGATGGGGCCTCTGCTTTACCACTAATGGGGCCTCTGCTTTACGCCTCGCCGACACCAAGGAGGTAATGGGTCCAGCGAAGGGATCAACACAGAAAGGACAGGCACCCGCTGCATTTGCTCTGAGCCACCCTCATCTCCATGCCATGTTTTCTGGAAGATACTTGGCAATAGAGAGAGAAAAACATAAAGACTGAAAGTTCGGGAGAAGAATCAAAGGGGAAAAAGCCAGAACAGAACTGAAATATTTCCGCTATCTTTGAAAAGGACCAGAAACCTAAAAGCATTAAACATTCTCAAACGCACAGCTGGCCTGGGGAGCAGACATGATGAATGAAAGCGTGCCCAAGCCTTGCCCAGCTGTCCGGCGTCCTCCTGCAGGGGGGCGGGGGGCGGGGGGCGGAGGTCTCAGTGCGAGAGAAGAGCCCCATCTGGCTGCTCGGAGCCCTCACTGCCCTCGTGCTCTCACTCACAGCTCCTCCTGGACTGCATGGTGGGAAGCAACCACGATGGGGGTGCGGCTTTCAGTATCTGCCGTTTCCTGACTTCTCTCTGCGAAACCTCTCAGTGGTTTCCCTCCAGGGTTCCCTGCAAAGACGGCTCCAGGGCAGCCCCTGTGCCATCCCACCGTTTGCCAGCGGTTTCGCAGAAGCCCTGCCTTGGGTGAGTTTCTATGGGGATTCCTCAGAGGCAGCTGTGGCAGACTGGCTGGCTGCTCTCCCAGCTGCGTCCCTTCCCTCCTGAGCACCCACCACTCTGCTTCCCAGCCCCTCCTGCTGCTGGGGCACCCATCTGAGTGCCAGGTGAAGGATGTGGCAGAATGATGCCTGCCATTTCAGCGCTCTTATCAGCTCCCAGCTGACCTCTCCAGCCCCTGCCTCCCCCTCCAGCCTCAGCTGTGGCCTTGAGAGAACAAGGAACTTTCTCCACTCACCTGAACTCCCACACACCTCCTCCCTCAGAACTGTGCTGCACAAACTGCCCTTTCTCCTCCTCCTCACCACGTGCTCTTTGGGCTTTTGCTTATAAACATGCTTGAGTCTCTTCCACTGAAAACCAAAACCAAAATGCTGGTAGTGTTACACGTGCAATACAGTGTTCACTGTAGAAAGTTTGGAAAATACCGAATAGTACAAAGAAGAAATATAAGACCCACATATGAATTTACCACTAAGTAATTACCATTAGCATTCAGAGATCATAATAATCTGGCCACTCAGTGTATAAAAACAGTATCATGATCCAATTGCATTTATTCTAGAAATTCACAGTTGATTTAACATTAGCACATAAATTAATGTAACGCACCATATTAACAGCTTAAAGGAGGAAATCATACATTTATCTTACTAATAATAATAATCAATAATCTACAATAATCAATTTCCTTTCATGACTTAAAAAAAAATCTCAGCAAACTTGGAACAAAGTACTTGCTTATTCTGCTGAAGAGAATCTAAAACAAAATCAATGGAAACGTCATTTTCATGGCAAGACAGCGGGGTTTCTCTAGGATGAAGAATGGTATCTAAATCTCAGGCCCCTGGAAAAGCTAGCGCTGCTGAACACCAGCCACTGCCTCGCCGTGTCACTGCGGACTCTGGCAGCGCCATAGTTACCAGTCCCATGTCCCTGCCAGCAGGCAGGCACGGCGCCAGGCTCCAGAGCGGTTGGGAGAAAGTAGATGGTATGAAAACCCTGGTGTGAATGGAACGGGGACTTCTTCTAGGGCCTGACAATCTCTTCACCCCAAATAGGCAAGACGGGCCACAGCCAGGGTCTCCGGGAGACAGGAAGGCTGGGGAGCTGGAGCTGGGCTCTGAGGCCTTCTCGCTTCCATCTCCACAGTGAGCTGAGCTTTCATGGAAGGAAATACAAAAACAAATCACCAGGACCTAGAAGTACTTCATCCAAATGTTGGGATGGGAAATGACGGAGCCTTTATGGAATATTCATAACTAATAAAGTAAACAAATGGGCTTAGCGAGCTGACTCATCAACGGAGACGTCCCAGAGGGATAGAACTTGTTTGTGTGCTGGTCTCCATCACAAGTGAAGGGTTTGTTTCATTGTTTCTATCACATTTTGTCCTTGTTAAATTGACTAATTGAGATACTGTGTTTACCCATCTGAAATATGAACTACTCATATCTGAATGGACATACAGAGAAACTTACTCTTAAAAACCATGTCGGAAATGGTGTAGAAAATGGAGGTTGCCTTTCTTGTTAAAAACTATCAGCAAAGTGGGAATAGAAGGATCATACCTCAACATCATAAAAGCCATATATGACAAACCCACAGCTAACATCATACTCAATGGGAAAAAACTAAAACCATTTCCCCTAAGAACAGGAACAAGACAGGATGCCCATTCTCACCTCTCCTGTTCAACATAGTACTGGAAGTATTAGCCATTGCAATTAGACAAGAAGAAGAAATAAAAGGCATCCAAATTGGAAAAGAAGTAAAGCTGTCCTTATTTGCAGAAGACATGATACTATACATAAAAAAAACCAAAGGACTCCATCCCAAAACTAATTGACTTAATAAATGAATTTGGCAATGTAGCAGGATACAAAATTAATGCCAAGAAATCTGTGGCATTTCTATACACTAATAGTGAAATTACAGAACGAGAAACTAAAAAAGCAATCCCATTTACCATCGCACCAAAAAAATTGCGATACCTAGGAAAAAACCTAACTAAGGAGGTAAAAGACCTATATGTAGAAAACTACAGGACACTGAAAAAAGAGATAGAGGAAGATGTAAAGAGATGGAAGAGCATACCATGCTCATGGATTGGGAGAATCAACATTATTAAAATGTCCATACTACCCAAAGCAATCTATAGATTCAATGCACTACCCATTAAAATACCAACGACGTATTTCATAGACCTAGAAAGAATTCTTCAAAGATTCATCTGGAACAAAAATAGACCACAAATAGCCACAGCAAATCTGAGAAAGAAGAATAAAGTAGGTGGGATCTCAATACCAGATTTCAAGCTGTATTACAAAGCAACTGTTCTCAAAACAGCCTGGTACTGGCACAAAAACAGACATATAGACCAATGGAATAGAATAGAGAATCCAGATATCCACCCAAACAACTATGCTCAATATTTGACAAAGGAGGCATGAACATACAATGGAGCCAAGATAGCCTCTTCAATAAATGGGGTTGGGAAAATTGGACAGATACATGCAAAAAAATGAAACTGGACCACCAACTTATACCAAATACAAAAATAAACTCAAAATGGATACAGGACTTAAACATTAGACGGGAAACCATAAAAATACTAGAGGAATCCACAGGCAGCACAATCTCAGACATATGCCAAAAGAACTTCTTCACTGATACTGCTCCAAAGGCAATGGAAGCTAAAGAAAAAAATAAACAAATGGGAGTACATCAAAATAAAAAGC
>PVJN01011468.1:0-31562 GCA_004026805.1 Lasiurus borealis
CTTGTTCACCCCTCACGCCCCCCCTGCTGGCCTAGTCCCCCCCCACACACACACAGCCTGCTATTTAGTTGTTTAGTCACCGCTCACTAAGCCCCCTGCTGGCCTGGTCACCCCACACAGCCTGTTTGTTCAGTTATTTGGTCATCCCTTGGGTCCGCTCTGGGCAGCTGCAGCTAACATACAAAGCTTACCTGCACCTTGGGCCATCCCTGGGTGGCTGGGGGGTGAGGGGACTAGGGGATTCTGGAGGCAGGTGCATTGAGTGGCCTGAGGGTGGGCCTGATTGTGCCAGGCTCCTGCTGTTCCCACAGGGGTGAGGGGACTGGGGCACCACCATCTTGTAGCTGTGGATGCCGCCATCTTTGAGGGTGTGATGGTCCAGTAGCATATTCTTTCCTTATTGGCTGTGGGCACCGCCATCTTTGTGAGGGTGTGATGGTCAATTAGCATATCCCTTCCTTCGTGGCTATGGGCACCACGATCTTTGTGAGGGTGTGATGGTCAATTAGCATATTACCTCTTTATTAATTAGGATATTCCAATACCAAATGGGATTGTGACTGACTCCTTTCCAGATGTCCCCAGACAATAGGACCCTGCGGTTTCTAGACTACTTGGGGAAAGAGGTGCTAAAATTAGTTCTGCAACCTTGAGGCTCTCATCTTCTTGGTGTGCATAAACGTGGGAATGTTGGTGAGTCAAATTTTTAGAGAAGTTCTTAGGAGTGAACTGTTACTATGGGGTGTGCCGGCCCCTTCTCACAGGAGCTGTGATGGAGAATGTGCTTCCGCATCTTTTGCAGCCCCACACGAGGCGTCTCAGGAGACCACGCAGAGAGTGGGATCCATTTCCCTTGATGTCCGGAGAGAACAGGAGCACCAGAGGGTCCCACCCTGAAGCCTGGAAGAGCCTGAACACTGGGGACGAGGCTGGCTGACCATCGAGTGGACTGAGCTGAGATGCTGTGCAGGAGAGAGCGTGCATTTTCAGAGGTAACTGGACGAAGGATGTCAGGGTGTATTTCTGTCTAGTTGTTGCCTTCTTGTGCATGTTCAAATGGAGGTCAAAGGTGAGGATTATTTGAGACTATATACAGGTGTTTCTTATTTTATTTTCTCTTTCTCTCAAACATGAAACCACATCCACATTTTAGAATCATTTTCTTATTCACTGGGCACGAGAAACAAAATACCCAAGTATCTGATGAAAGTGGAGACTTACCAGAATATGGGAGCTCAATATTAAGTCATCTCTTTGAGCTCTGCTGTATTTTACATTTGGATAGCATCTAAAAAGATCTTATATTTTTGTCAATGAAAAGTTCAATGAAAGTGTGTGTGAATGCTTAATACTAGAAATCTTATATGATGTCAGAAATAGAAAACATGCTTTTATTTTGTCTTTAAACAGTAAGAAGAAAGAAAGAGAAAAAAACAACAACACTATACCATTACATAGAGAGTTATTTTAGGGAAATTTGCTTTTCAAACAATCCTTAGTATCTGACCCTGTAGGCTAAGCCAAGTGCCCAGGTTATAACTGCTAGGGTGGTCTGTCCTCTGGTTTTGAGACCTGTTACAGACCTGTGGTTAGTAAGTTATTTGTTTGATGCCTTTCAAATGTGGGTCTCTTTAATGTTCACTTTAAAGTCTCATAAAGAATAAACACTCAAGCCAAAACTGGTTTGGCTCAGTGGATAGAGCATCGGCCTGGGGACTGAAAGGTCCCAGGTTTTCTTCTGGTCAAGGGCATGTATCTTGGTTGTGGGCACATCCCCAGGAGGGGGGCGTGCAGGAGGCGGCTGATCGATGTCTCTCTCTCATCGATGTTTTATTCCTTTTTTTAAAAAAATATTTTTTCTTAATTTTTTACAGAGAGGAAAGGAGAGGGATAGAGAGCCAAAAAGAATAAACACTTAAAGAGTGATGTCAGCAACATGGCCTCCAGGCATCCCTGGGACATACACTACCCTCAGTCCCCAACCAATGACAGCATGTGGCTCCATCCACAGACAGAGGGCCTTCGTGGGAGTATGGGGTCCAGGTAGGAGACTGTGAAAGATGGCAGCCCACGGGGAAGAGAACCCCGTGAGAGAGTGGCTGGCACTCAGGCCAGGCTCGCCGACGGTTGTCTGAGCTGCAGAAACAGAAGCAGCTCTGTCCCTCTGAGAACGCCCTGTGTGGCTTTGGGTCTGTCACCAGCAGTATAAACCAGGGAAGATCAAGTGCACCTGCGCATCAGGTAAGAGACACGCAGACCTCGGTCCTGGGTGCAAACCCTGCAGCGGTCCATCCACTGGCTCCGGCCTCTCTTGGCCACAGTCTGGGAGCTCCTGACATGAAGCCTGCCAACCTCAGCCAGATGCCAATCCTGCAAGGCCCTGGACGGGGCTCCTCTCTTCCCCAGTGCAGGGGCCAGGCTAGAGGAGGCCCGTGACCAGGGGGTCCTGGAAGGAGAGGCCTCTGCTTCTCCTTGCCCCTCACCCGCAATCCTCGGGTGGCCTGCTGGCCCAGGGGTGGGAAGGAGGAACTCACGTCTGTGTCCAGAAATATCCTAAAGGCACCCTTTAGTGACCCTAGCTACCTCACGGGCACAGTCTCTCTCTGCCACCCCTGCCCCCACTCCACCCCCTGCCAGTGCTGAGGGTCCAGTGGGAGAATCTCCCAGTAGCAACTGTGGAGATTCTGCAAAGTCTCAGCTCCAGCCCCTGCCAACTCCAGCCTGTGGACAGCCCTGTAGATCAGAGACCCAGCAGGAGACCTCCCTCCTGTGCCCCGAGGTCCTAAAACTGGAAGAATCAGCCCCCCACCCCCACCCCACCCCATGGCAGCTGCAGGCTGCTGGCAGACTCCCAGCCTAGGGGCCCAGGAGACGACACTCCTGTCTGCACTCATGGAGATCCAGCCAGGCCTCTGAGTGACACTGCTAGCTGAAGGAATTGTGGGCGACACTCCCATCTGGCCCCCCAGAGAGCCTGAAAGGGCCCCCACTGTTCCCAGCTACCCCTAGCCTGGTCTGTGAGCATCAGGAAGCACAGGGACCAGGCAGGACACGGGTCTGTGCCTTAGGAAGTCCCCAGTGGGCCCCAGCATCAGCCCAGCCCACCCAGCACGGTCAGACCAGCCTGCCCATCAGGCTCCTCCAGAGGCAAGCCCAGCGTGGCTCCAGAACTGCCCTGCAGACCCCAGTCTTGGCTTTGGGACATGAGGAGTCCTTTCAGCCGGGGCTCAGGGCCAGTGCTGCCCACCAGCGACCATCCAGGGGCCAGACAGTCTCCAGAGATCTGGTGGGAGCTACATTGACCTTACAGGAAGTAGGGAGGATTTGGGGTAATTGACCTAACAGGAAGTAGGGAGGGTTTGGGCTACAGTGACCTAATAGGCTACTCACTGGAAGTAAGCCAAAGTGGCTGAGGGAAATGGTTGGCAAACTTACTAGTCAACAGAGTGGCAAACCTCAGCTCACAAGCTGCATATGACTTGCAAGCCATGGTTTGCCAACCACTGGCCTAGGGTATGGTCCCAGGGATACCAGGAACCTAACTCGATATGGAAATGATGAAATATGAAGGGGAAAGGGTGGCTTTCTGGCTAAACTGATTTAAAGTTCTTGTTAAAACTAGATAATGCAGAGATGAACATGGAAGTTCAAAGAGTTTAGGTCAATGAGAGAATGATCTGGACTCCCAGTGTCCAGATTTGTGAGAAAATCAAATTCTGTTTTTTAAGCAACCCAGTCCGTACCTTTTTGTTATGGCAGCTAAAGAAGATTAATACATAATGGCCTCCTATTTATTTACTAGAGGCCCGGAGCACGAATTCATGCACCAGTGGGATCCCTCAGCCTGGCATGCAGGATCGGGCCAAAACCGGCTCTCCAACATGCCCTGAAGGGTCCTGGGTTGTGAGAGGGTGCAGGATAGGCCAAGAGACCCCTCTGGTGGATGATCAGGGCCGGGGAGGGACACAGGAGGTTGGCCAGCCTGAAAGGGACCATGGGAAGGCTCCAGGGCATGTCCAGCCCATCTCCCTCAGTCCTGATCAGCCCCCACAGCAAGCTAACCTACCAGTTGGAGCATCTGCCCCCTGGTGGTCAGTACACGTCATCACAAGCAGTTGAGCAGCCTTAGCATATCATTAGCATATTATGCTTTGATTGGTTGAACAGCTGACTGGTGGACCAGACACTTAGCATATTGAGCTTTTATTATATAGGATTTATTGATTTATTTTTATTGTTTAAGTATTACAAGTGGTAGAACATATGTCTCCTTTTTTTTCCCTATTGACCTCCCCCCCCACCCCCAACCTCCTTCACCTCCCTAATGTCTTTGTCCATTGGTTAGGCTTATATGCATGCACACAAGTCATTTGGTTGATCTCTACCCCCTCATCCCACCTTCCCCTGCCCTCCCACTGAAGTTTGACGGTCTGCTTGGTACTTCTTTGTCTCTGTATCTTTTTTTTGTTCATCGGTTTACAACGTTCATTATATTCCACCCACGAGTGAGATCATGTGATGTTTATCTTCAACCTGTGTTTTACTTGATCTTCCTACCAATTCAACCTTCATGTTATAACCGTAATTAACACAATGTAAGTTTTTACTTCTTTACCCAGAAATGTCTTTCTTTACAATGTGTGTAAGATTCACAACTTTTCCAGATGGTACTAAGCTCAGTGCAGAGGACTCTGTACTCAGTGAGATTGCAGCAAGCTCCTAAATAAAGAAAAAAAAACCCACTCTCACAGAACCACTGGCAGAGAGCAGGACTCCATGCAGACAAAGGAGTTAGGCGTGTGAGTGTGACTTAGTGAAATTCTGGTCCCAATGATGTCCTCGAAAGTCAGAAATTCTGCTTATTTTTTGGATTGTGCTTTAAGAATCAACTTGACTTTTTTTATTTTTCCTTGGAAATGTAAATGCAGTAGTCAAATTATAATCCAAGAATACTTAGTATGAGTGTATCTATTATATATCTTATTCATCCATTGATGTATAGATAAAAAGACCATGAATCTCTACTCATTTATGAGTCACCTTGTATAATTTTGAAACTGGATTCACATGAATAGAAGGCTAGGTATAATTTTCACTTCACAATTAAGAATTAGCAAATGTGTATATAACTTGTGTTTTTAAATAACTGATCTAAATTTGAGAGTCTAAAATTTTGTTAATGTAACTGTTTAACTTTTACATAATTTTTGGCAGAGATATAAAAGCTCATAACTAAATATCTGCCTCAAATTGGCGCAGCGGGTTATTGCCTATAAGGTTGTTTCAAAAAGTGGCATTGCTAACATCTTTGCTAGTGTATTGATAAAGCGAAGTTTACCTAATTGGAGTAAAAATCTGCATGACAGATTTTTCAAGGTAAAGCAAAAGTCCCAAAATTGGATTTTATAAAAGTAGGCTTTTTGTCATCTTAAGAATTAAGCGAAGTGACAGTCCAATATTGATTAAACATCCTACCTAATACAATGGAAATGTCATTACCTCCGTGTAATTCCATTGGCCAATCATGTAAAGAAGATGAATATCCACATTCCTTGCAGCTATTCGGAGTGCCTTGGGGAAGTGAAAAGCTCGCAGAGCCAACCCATCGAGCCAGCGGTTCTTACCTTTTATCTGCAGATCATGCTTCTGAACACCCTGGGGAGCGTTTCCTGGATACAGTGCCCACACTTTCTCTGCCCCTGGGAGAATGTCAGCCAGCTGAGCTTCAGGTAGTTGCAAGTACACTGAGACCCAAGACATCTATCTGCAGCCGGTGTCTAGATTACAGAAAAATAGTTATGTCACACAGACAGGTGTCAGCCCACGTTAGAGTCACCTGTTGCAAACGAGTGGATCACGTTTTGTTGTTGTTGTTGTTGTTTTGTTTTGTCTTTTTTTTAAATATATTTTATTGATTTTTTACAGAGAAGAAAGGAGAGGGATAGCGAGTTAGAAACATGGATGAGAGAGAGACATCAATCTGCATGCCCCCTACTCATCATGTGCTAGCAGCCAAGGCACATGCCCCTGACTGGAATGGAACCTGGGACCCTTCAGTCTACAGGTTGACACTCTATCCACTGAGCCAAACCAGCCAGGGCCAAGTGTATCACGTTTTATTGTAGGCAAGTAGGAAATAACATTATTTACCTGGATATTTCTTTAAAGTCATTATAGCATATCAACTCACCTTTTTAGCCACTTCTATAAAAATGTAATAAAACTTGGTATGAGTTTGCTAGGTCTGACGGAACACAGCATCACAAACTGATGCTTAAATAGCTGAAATTTGTGGTCTCAGCGTCCTGGAGGCTGGAAGGCTGAAACAAGGCGTGTTGGCAGGGTGAGTTCCCCTGAGCGCTGGGAGAAAGGGCGGGTTCCTGGCTTATAGACAGCTGGCAATAGCCTTGCATCAAGCTGGCACTTGCCTCACATCTGTGACTGTGTCCAAATATCCTCCTTTTACAAAGAATCCACGGTCCTATTGGATCCAGGTCTAACTTATTTCAGTCTGACCTCATCTTAGCTAATTATGTCTGTACTGGAGGCCTGGTGCATGAAATCTGTGTGGGGTGGGGTGGGGGGGATGTAGGGGGTAGGGTATCCCTCAGCCCGGCCTGTACCCTCTCATAATCTGGGATCTCTCGGGTAGGGTCCCTAGGCCTGTCTGGTGAGCAAGGCCTATTGGGATTTTCCTTTCCCCAGCTGCTGGCCACTGGCCCCACCCCCACCACTGCCACCGGTCACCTCCCTCTGCAGATGGTAGCAGTGAGGTGTGATTGCTTGGCTGGCCGGGGTCTCCCTCTGAGGGGCGATCGAGTGTGGGATCCCCCATCAGTCGCTGTGCAGAGAGTGGTCTGAGCCTCCCTCTGCGGGCGATTGTGCGGCGATGGTAGTTTCCCAGCCAATCGCATCGCATCCACCGTGGCTGGCCTGGTGCCAGCGCATGTCCTAGTGTGGTCATCCGGACGGTTGTTCTGCTAGTCACTCATTCAGTTGATTTGCATGTTACGCTTTTATTATTACTGATCAGCCCTATTTCCAAATGAGCTGACATTAGGAGGAACTGTGAATTAAAACATCCTATCTAATACAAGAGTAATGTGCAGATTGGCTGTCACTCCAACACACAAGATGGCTACCCCCATGTGGCTCCAAATGGCTGCCACGAGATGGCCAGCGGGGAAGGGCAGTTGGGAGGGATCAGGCCAGCAGGGGAGAGCAGTTATGGATGACTGGACTGGCAGAAGGGGGCAGTTGGGGGTGACCAGGTTGGCAGAGGAGGGTAGTTGGGGGTGACAAGGCCAGCAGGGGAAGGCAATTGGCAGGGGACCAGGCCGGAAGGAGAGGATCATTGGGGGGAACTCAGGCTTGCAGGGGAGGGCAGTTTGGGGGTACTAGTCCTCCAGGGGAGGGCAGTTGGGGAGATCAGGCTGGCAGGCGAGGGCAGTTGAGGGGGACCCAGGCCTGCAGGGGAGAACAGTTGAGGGGGACCCAGGCCTACAGGGGAGGACAGTTAGGGGGATGAGGCTGACAGGAGAGTGCAGTTAGGGGTAGCAGGCTGACAGGGGAGGACAGTTGAGGGGGACCCAGGCCTACAGGGGAGGGCAGTTGAGGGTGACCCAGGCCTGCAGGGGAGGGCAGTTGGGGGGGACCAGGCCTGCAGGGGAGGACAGTTGAGGGTAACCCAGGCCTGCAGGGGAGGCAGTTGCAGGGGATCAGGCCTGCAGAGGAGGGCAGTTGGTGGGGGGACCAGACTGACAGGGGAGGGCAGTTGGGACAACCAGGCTGGCAGGGGAGGGCAGTTAGGAGGACCAGACTGACAGGGGAGGACAGTTGTGGGGACCTAGGCCTGCAGGAGAGGAGAGTTGTGGCGGACCCAGGCCTGCAGGGGATGGCAGTTTTGGGGGGACCAGGCCTGCAGGAAAAGGCAGTTAGGGGAAATCTGGCCAGCCGGGGAGCAGTTAGGTGTTGATAAGGCTGGCAAGGGAGTGGTTAGGGGGTGATCAGCCTGGCAGGCAGGTGAGCAGTTGGAAGCCACCAGTCCTGGATTTTGAGAGAGATGTCGACTGCCTGTTTAGGCCCGATCCCAATGGGACATCCCTCATGGGGTCCCAGATTAGAGAGGGTGCAGGCTGGGCTGAAGGACACACACACACACACACACACACACACACACACACGTGCACGGATTTTGTGCACCGGGCCTGCCTCTAGTCAAATATAAAAAAAATAATAATTAGAGGGGAATCAATTTCACTCAGGGTATCCTATCTGGTGCAGAATCTTAAATATGATGGATCATCAGAAAGACAAGTTATTAACCACATTTCGCCCTGCCAGTGGCCAAGGCAAATATCCTATATCGGGGACTGTTATGTGCAATTAATTCTTCACACATTGCCTATGATGATCTCCATTCTTTTTTTAAAATATATTTTATTGATTTTTTTTTTTTTTACAGAGAGGAAGAGAGAGGGATAGAAAGTCAGAAACATCAATGAGAGAGAGACATGGATCAGCTGCCTCCTGCACGCCCCCTACTGGAGTTGTGCCCGCAAGCAAAGTACATGCTCCCAACCGGAATCGAACCTGCGACCTTTCAGTCCGCAGGCCAACGCTCTATCCACTGAGCCACACCGGTCTGGGCTGATCTCCATTCTTTGATAACAGTAATGTAGCTGAGAAGTGGTAGGGGCAGAGGAGAGAATGAGAGGAATTAGGAACGAGGAAGGAATGAAATGGCAGCCTCCCCTGGCATGTGGTGATGATCCAGCTCCAGCGGCAGGGTGCTTGGCCAATTTCTCCATCCCAGAGGCCACCGAGACACGTTGCATGGTGGCATTCATGTGGCCACATCCCATCCAGGGTCCCGAGCGACACACTTTCGCCAAACATCAGCGACATACACGAGAACCCGTTTAATAATAAAGGCTGGCTCCGCCAAAGCCATATTTTCCATTGTATTCTAGATGGTAAATAGACGCGCTGGCAGAGAAGTTCAAAGCTGAGCGTTTAAAAATAGCTTCTCTGAAGCCGAACCGCTATCTCGAAAGCCTCTGGCCACTTAGCGTTTCATAATGAGAGACATGATGGGCCCAGGATGCCTCTTTCTGCAGCCGATCAATAATGTTTTAAAAAACCCGCACCCGTGACTTACGGAGGTGACGGAGCCGGTCCAGGTCTGCGCCTCAGAAACCGCATGAAGTATTTATATTTCACGATCGCGTATAAATCGCCGGGATTTGGCAGTGTGTTCTTATTAAAAGTTCATTTGCGAGCATCGTCCGCTGCCATCGCTTCTGCGTGGACGGCCCTCCGGGGAGAGGCTTTTGTGTTTCCGGGAAGAGATGGCCTGTGTGTAAATCGCCTCTCAGACAATAAATCACTCAGAAGACGCAGCCGAGGCGCTTAAGTATATGTTGATGTACTCGGTTGGCAATGTTGTAAAAGAGACAATTAATGCTGATTTAGTACATAAAGCCGGGAACTGTTTGCAGAGTTCCTGGAGATTAGAGCGAGAAAACTTGCAGAGAGATCCTTGAGGAAAAACAAAACAAAACAAAACAACAGGAATGTACACGCGGGATATGGGCATTAAAATCCGTTCATTCGAATCATTCCTGCTAGCCCGGGGTCCATGGACATAACACAGAGGATCATCCTGTTTAAAGGTAGCAAGAAAAAGGTGTCCTTTAAAAGGAGCATATGGTGGGGAAACTCACTCCGAAGTTAACTGGGATGACACGGAGATCAGCTATTGCAAATGTTAGCAAGACATTAAAGATACGTGGTCACTATAAAATAAATGGTGTACGTCACTATGATCCAGACAGAGGGTGTCATCATTATTTGAGGCAACACAACTCTTTTTTAAAATATATATATATATATATGTTATTGCTTTTTTACAGAGAGGAAGGGAGAGGGATAGAGAGCTAGAAACATCGATGAGAGAGATCAGCTGCCTCCTGCACACCTCCTACTGGGAATGTGCCCACAACCAAGGTACATGCCCCTGACCAGAATCGAACCTGGGACCTTTCAGTCTTCAGACAGATGCTCTACCCACTGAGCCAAACCAGTTTCGACACATCACAACTCTTAAAGAAAGATACATTTGCCTGGAAAATTTGGGACAATCTGGTAAGACTAGAGGTCTGGCTTCCTTCCGGCACCAGGGACCTGGGATTCCCTTTGGCTGCAGACACTGGGGACCTGGATCTCCCTCACAGAGGGAGGCACCCCCCAACCTGCCGTCACCCACCGGCTGGCGGCCTGGACCGCCCTCTGCGGGCTGATTGTGGGGCGATGGCCAGGCCCCGACCAATCACATCACACTCACCTTGGCTGGCCCGGTGCCAGTGGGTGTCCTAACATGGTCCCGGATGGTCGTCCGGATGGTCGTCCCACTGTTCGGCTGTTAGGTCAATTTGCATGCTTTTATTATATAGGAGGATATGTGTTAAGTATAACACTGATTATAACAGAAGGTAAAATAGTAAGGAACTAAACATCTATGTTATTTGTGTGTGAAAGAGAGAGAAGTAATTCACCACCCACGGGAGATCGCTAATACCCCGCGTTCTTAGAGTGAAATGTCTCTTTAATGTAATTAAAGAGAAAGAAAGATATATATACATGTAACACATTAATAAAAAAATTAAAAAAAATAAATAAAGGCACACAGACATTTATGTTTCTTATAAACTGGTCAATATATCTGGACTGAAGTTGACGGTGTATTGAAAATGTTATTCGTATTATAACACGAGTGAAAATTATACGTGCATATTCACTGTAACTCAATATGTCTATTCTTATCTACTGAAGGTATACAGGTCATGTTTACATCGAATAAAATGTTGTACATATTCTAAAATAAATAAATAAACAATAAATAAATAAATAAATAAAATTTACTTCAAAAGAAAAAAAAAAGAAGACAGACAGACAGACACCTGTAAGTATTTAGGCGGCTTTGCTGGAAGAAACTAACTTAATTTACTTAATGAAAGAGCCCTGCTCCCCTTCCCCATTTTCCTTCTCCCTCTGCCTCTCCCTCTCATCCTCCTCCTCACTTTCCCTGCTTTTGTCCTCCTCCTCCTCCTTCCTCTTCCTCCTTTTCAGTGTCTTGGTTTTGCATTGGTCAGGCTGTTATTGCTATCACCTGTCCAAAGCCACTGCCCCTGTTTGAATAAACAAAAGCAAGCCTTTCCTTCGGCGCTGCATTTCCTTCCTGCGCCTCTGCCTGCGGGTCCTGGTGGCCAGGCCTTCTCCCTCCTCACAGGCTCTGCTGGAGCCCCCTCTTGTCTGACCTGCCAGACTCTGGTCAAGCGTCTACGGGTGGGAGGGCCAGGCTCTGCTCTGGGAAGGAAGGGGCCTTCGAATGAGGTTCCTATTGTGGGGTGACTTCCAGGACCGGTTGCAAACAACCATGGAGGCTGCTGAGTCGGCAATAAGCAGCAGGGTTCACTGAGTGGCCAGCGAAGGCCGAGAGGGCACCACACGCAGGTGGAGTCCACACACTCAGGACCCGCCTTCTCAGGGGTATGCGGCCCTTTTTAAAGACCCAAACCACATTTTTTTAATTGTTGCTCTAAATTCCGCAAACAGCCTTGGGTGGGGGAGGGGGAGGGCGGAGTTTCAATGGGCCGCACCTGTTCCTGTTGATGCTCCTCATCTCCCTCCACCCCTGCCAGATGCTGGAATGTAGAGTCTCCCCTCCTGGAGCCGCTGAGCCCATAGGGACCATCTCCCTGGCTCTGTCCTCAGCCCAGGAGAGCGACCTCTGTGACGTGGGAGGGAGGGAGGGGACCTTCCAGGTCACATGGCGGTTTTCCCTGAGATGGAGGCTCTGAAGATCCTGTTTCATTCCCTATTGGTGTTTTGGGAATAAATCTCAACTCTAGATTCATTACTACCCTGTTTCCTCGAAAGTAAGACATCCCCCAATATCTTACTTCCAGTGTTGCCTCTCACTGTCATATGAGGCATCCGCCTGAACATAATCCCTCCCTGAACATCAGGCCTCCCTGGAATAGAAGACCCCCGAAGCTACGTCAGGCATCTGACTCCTGATTTAAAGAGACCTCACACCGCCTAAATAGCTCTGGCTGCGCTGCGGACCATCAGCGAGCTGGTTGGTGATAACAACTACTAATGTACCGTAGACAGGTCATACATTTCCTTTGTATTCATTCAACAATAAATGTGTACCGTCTTCTTCTTCATGGAAATATAAGACATCCCCTGAAAATAAGACCTAGCGCGTCTTTGGGAACAAAAGTTAATAGAAGACACTGTCTTATTTTGGGGGAAACAGGGTAGTATCGACTAGCTGGGCATACAGAGGAGGTAAGACCATCAGTTTGACTGCCAGTATCCTATCCTGTACGAAATTAACTGAGCATCCTATGAGGCATGGCCCACAGATTAAGCCTGTGAGTAATAGTAATAATAATAGTAATAGTAATAGTAATAGTAATAGTAATAGTAATAGTAATAGTAATAGTAACAGTGGACCTGTCGTGGCGGTCAGCAGGGCGGTGATCTACGGGGAACATGAGACCAGGTTCTCGGACCAGTTTCCTGCATCTTTCCAGCCTGCTCTGTCAGCCCGCCTCTTCCGCCCTGACCGCTGCCCTCCCTGTGACCCGGAAAGGGTGGTGCAGACACAGGGCTAAACGAAGCCCCCCTCCCCCCCCCGGCTTTAGAAACAATAGGTCTCAGCCTCTTCAGTTTAGTAAAACTACTTCTGCAGGAGACCCTACAGGTTCTTCTAACTTAACTAGAGACTTCTCTAGGCACTTACATCCTGCTCCACCCGCCCACCTAATTCCTCCTAGTTCTGCTGTCCCGTGGCGAGGGCTGCGGGGCCTACAGCAGAGAGCCCGCTAGCCCCAAACCTAGCAACAGAATTAATATTGAGGCTCTCTTAACGCTCAGGGGCTCCATTAAGAGGTGCTCACGTCCCCCTTCTCCCGAAAACAGTGGTGCCTGGAGATACGAGCTTAATTCGTTCCGTCACCTTGAGGCGTGGGAAACTATGAGACGCTTGAGTCTCGGTAAACGGGTGGGTCGTGTGCAGCCGGCCGATCCGCGCGATGACTCCTATCTCAAATGTTGCTCGTATTTCAAAGCAAAAATCGCTCGCTCGGCGGCTCGTATCTCAAAAATCTCGTATGTTAGGGCACTCGTATCTCGAGGTACCACTGTAGTAACACACCTGGGGCAGGATGTGGGTGAGTTTGCACAGTCCAGGGGCACTACCTGTCTGCAGGCCTAAGGACCACATACATGGGGTGACACCGGCAGTGAATGCCCCCCAAGTTTCTTCTGGATATACTACGTACCAAGGGATCCCCTCACCCGGTTTCTCAGATACCGGGATTGTCTGGTTACCATTTCCTGCATACAGGGTCGTTCTGAGATCCTATTTCCCAAAGTGTACACCAAGTCACTCCCCCAAAATGTCCCCTAGAGATACCCTCGGTTTTCCGTGTCCCCGTGGGCATAGCTGATCAGTCTCCCTGTCATCCATGGACATGTTCCCGACTGACCCCGGGTCCGCTCCAATTTCAGCCACGGCTCCCGTTCCCACGTAGTATGGGGCTCAGGGTCAAGCACAGCCAGTGTCAGCGGGGAGGTTGGGGGGCTGGCTTCAGCAGGCGGAAAGAGGTGTCCAAAGGGGAGGAAATAGCAAAGCGGACGTTACTCCATCAGCCTCTGGTCTGGGGACAGGAGCAGGGGGTCTCTCTTCAGCGGTGTGACTGTTGTGGGGGACGCTGGGCCTGGCATCAGAGCCTTCATTGTGGGTGCCAGGGGTACCAGGGGCCCAATGGACTTGGGTGGCCTGAGAGTCTCCTTCCGTTGGACCGTGAACGACACTCCCGGGTCAAACCGGAAACATACAGCCTCAGGCCTCACATTTCCCCCTGCCCAGGCTCTGGACCAGTAATTGATGGTTGAATCATTAGGGGATTGCATCCCTCCACCTGGCGGTCCCCTGGCCGAGTCCGCGTGATCCTGGCCTCCCTGCCCGACATCTTGGGGGCCCACCCTTGGGCAAACGTCTCACATCCCCACCGGCCGCAGGAGAAGTCCTCATGGTCCCCGCACTGAAAGAGGGGTACCCGGGGCTGCCCGGGGGCAGGTGTAGCGGGGAGTCTTCCCTAGTTGTTCTCTGCTCCCCTGTTCCCACACCCGTAGGAGGTGGAGGCCTGTTGGTCCACTGTGCCCCCCAAAACCCACCGTTTAGGCCGGGACATTGGGAGACGGGGCGGTTGCAGGTTTCCCTACAGAGCTGGCACAGGTGGAAAGTCAGGGTGGGGGCCCTGTTCCCTCTGTCCGGCCCAAGACGGTCCCGTCGGTGGTGCGGGTCGCTTCCCAGGTGGAATGGGGTCCCTGCGGGGTGACTTACTGCAAGATGAACACACAGATGAGCAGCACGGTCCCTTCCTTCCACGGGCACCATGTCACCTTCAGCGGGTCCCGGGGCAGCCTCACCTTCCACCTCCCGGGCCCCTGTTCCTCTCCGGCTCGCTTTACGGCAGTGGGTGCTCAGGATGACAGTCTAGGGGCCATCCCACCAAGGCTCACGTTCCCCCGGCTGCTGCCTCTGCACCCAGACAAGCTCGCCCAGAGCAAACTGGTTGCCTCTTTGTCTGCAGCACCGGCACCCGCAGTCTCTCTGTGAGCGGTGTTCACGTTATCCCTGCTGCTGGGGCGGTTTTCTGGGTGCCTGTAAGGCCTTAAGCAAATTACAAGTAGCTAAACCAGCCATCTCTTCTTCTCCCAATCAGGAAGAAGCGGTGGTGGCTGCCAATCATGATTTCCAAAGAGTCAGACCTTCCATAAATGGGGTGCAGCTGGGAGGAGCAGGGCAGAGGGGAGTGGACTTACCCGGTTCTTGCCAGTCTCCAGTTTGAGCTCAGTCACTGTTTCCTTAAGAGCCCGCTTCCTCCTCTCTGCCTGACCCGAATTCTGTGGTCTGTGCACACAGTGCAGCTTCCCATTCACCTGCAGAGCTTTGGCTGGCAATTAGGAGTTTTTGTTTATTTTATATATACGTATTTTGATTTTTTAGAGAGGAAGGGAGAGGGATAGAAAGTTAGAAACATTGATGAGAGACATGGATTAGCCGCCTGCTGCACGCCCCCTACTGGGGATGTGCCTGCAACCAAGGTCCATGCCCTTGACCAGAATCGAACTTGGGACCTTTCAGTCCGCAGGCCGACACTCTATCCACTGAGCCAAACCGGTTTCGGCCAATTGGGTGGTTTTGGCGATGAACACCGGGCTGTGGTCAGACCCCATGTCTACCACCAGGCCAAACCGGGGGACCATTTCACTGAGGAGTTTCTTGACTGCTATCTGAGCGGCCTCGGTCCTGGTGGGGAAAGCTTCTGTCCATCCCGAAAAGGTGTCGATGCAAATCAGGAGGTACCGGTAACCCCCGAGCCCAGATGGGGGTTCTGTAAAGTCCACTCCCCGGTGCTCTCCTAGACGCTGCCTCGGAGTCTGGTTCCCTCAACCTGGCCCGGTCTCCATCTTGCGTTCACCTGAGCGCAGGCTCTATATCTGGGCGATGCTTTTTGCTGTTTCAGCGACTTCCCTCAAAGCCTCTAACTTCTATAGCTGTTTCCCAATACCTGGGGCTCACTGGGACGAAAACGCTCCATTTATGGCCGCCTGTTTTCTGGGGCGTCTGGATCTATGGGCGTAGATACCCGATAGGCCTCACACAGCCGCTCCAGGAAGGCGGCCGGGCTCTCGTTCGGCCCTTGAGTGTCTCTGAGGCCTTGGAAAGGTCAGTGGACTCCCGGCCGCCACCCAGATGCCCAGGAGTAGAGTCTGGTGATACCGGTCTCAGGCTTCCCTTCCCCGGGGGTCATTAACATCCCAACCCGGCCTCTTGCTGGGAAAGACCTTGTCCACCCGCCCCGGGGCCCTGATAGGCTGCCCTCAGGGGCTGAGGCCCAGTTTCCTCCCCCCTGCCCTCCCTCTCCCTCCTCAGAGGGAAAAGGGTCTGTAAGAGCTGCTGGCAGTCATTCCATGTGTGTTGATGGGTGAAAAGGACAGACTCCAGTAGGGAGATCTGCCCCTGGGGATTCTGGGAAAAGGATGGGTTCTGATTTTTCTGGGGGCCCTGCCTGGCTCAGGGGCAGGATGGGAGCAGCCTGAGGGTCCATCGTCCTGGTACTCTCCCCATAAGTCGTCCCCCATCCGGTATGGGGTGGACTAAAGGGGTGGGAATGGGAGAAAGAAGATGGGGAGTGAGAATGATGGGAGGAAGGGGCTCTGGCAGGGATGCTGCTCACTGATTCATTTGGGGGTCCTGGACAGCCGGGGCAGTTCATCCCGGGCCAGGGGGTGCGTATGGAGGTGGCCTGGGAACAGGGGCTCTTCCTCCTCCCCCTGTAGGACCTAAGGTGGCTTCCCCTTCAGAGGGGCCGCCAATAACATTCTCTGTCTCTGTCCCGATTTTCCCTTCGGGAGGCAAGACAGAGCCATTGGGGTTTTTCAGTTAAAATGTCAACCCAAACCTGGATATACAGGGTCTGATCGGGTGACCAGGTCGTCCATAGACCACATGGTGGACCCCATATGCAGATGGAAAATCGAAAGAACCTTCCAAGGCCAGCCCACCCCAACAGCAGGCACCTCTCAATCACAGAATTTCTGTAAATCAAAAGCATTCACATCAGAGCTGTAGCTGTCCATCCGTTTCTTGAAGTCCTGGCAATTTTTCAAAATCATTGTAGGGGGGAACACGGAGACACAGACGAACCTTCACCCATTTTGATGGAGACAACACGATAAACACCGGACACACAATCCCGACACTAACACAATAAACACAAGACAAACATTCCAGACTCAATTACACCTGTCCTGGGCCGACACCATCGTATCCTCTGGCAGAGTCTGGGGGTGAGGCTGCGTCCAGCCCTCCAACAATTACCCTTGAGATCTCAACCCAGGCGCCTTACCTCCTGTGAGTCCCATCTCTCCCCTTTGTCGATAAATCCTGCAGCTTCCACCTCCGGCCTTGGTTCCCGGAAAGGAAGGAGAGCCTCCGGCCCCTGAGTGGGGGTCCCTCTCACCTCCTCTTAAGGAAGGAGAGCCACGGGCCCACAGAGCGAGGTGGGGTCCCTCTCACCTCCTCCGGGTATCTCGCTGGCGCCTCCAAATGTAGTGGGGTAACTTCCAGGACCAGTTGCAAACAACCATGAAGGCTGCTGGGTTGGTAAGAAGCAGCAGGGTTCACTGAGTGGCCAGTGATGGCCACCAGGACACCACACGCAGGTGGAGTCCACACACTCAGGACCCGCCCTCTCACGGGTATGCGGCCCTTTTTAAAGACCCAAACCCCCCTTTTTTTGTTGTTGTTGCTCTAAATTCCACAAACAGCCATGGGTGGGGGAGGGAGAGGGCGGAGGTTTCAATGGGCCCCACCTGTTCCTGTTGATGCTCCTTATCTCCCTCCACCCCTGCCAGACGCTGGCATTGGAGTCTCCCCTCCTGGAGCCCCAGAGCCCACAGGGTCCATCTCTATGGCTCTGTCCTCAGCCCAGGAGAGTGACCTCTGTGACGTGGGAGGGATGGAGGGGACCTTCCAGGTCACACGGCGGTTTGCCCTGAGACGGAGGCTCTGAAGGTCCTGTTTCATTCCCTGACCCGCCAGGACATAGGACGGTCACCCGGGCTAGACAGCCCTCTATTCGGGGAGCCCAACCCGGTGGGAGGGTGTATGGACCCCAGGCCGATGAGGTCCTGGCTGTGTCTGGAGGCGGCGGCCAGGGGCTCACAGGGGCTGAAGCTCTCTGTCTGTTGCCCAGGCTAAGCTGACCCCACGCCTGCTCTCCACCTGGACCGGCCACTACCTGCTCTGCGAACCCCTGGCTCTGACCGCAGTTCTCTGGCTGAGGCCTGGGCCACACAGTGTCAGGAGCCCCCCGCCCCCCTCGGGCCAGGTGGCAGCCCCCGGGCTCTGCAGGGGAGGGAGCGCTCCAGGCTAAGGCCACTTTCTCCCCATTTCCCAGCAGGCTCTCCGCAGGGAGGGGCCCGGAGCTACCACCCCGGGCCTTTGCTAGGAATGTATCCCCTCCCTGTGCACAGCACAGAGGGCTCACACCTGTGCGCTGGGGGATGGGGGGGGGTGGGGGGGTGGGAGGGAGGGAGGCAATCAGCTCTTCCTGCTCACCTCCAGGCTGGAGCAGTGCTGGGCCGCACATCCGGGAGCTGTCCCAGCCTCTTAGGTCAGATTGAAGCCTCCATCTTCTAGAAAAACTGCTGTTTGAAATTTTAACCCTGCTATTTGGCTTCTGTAAATGCTTGCTTGCTTGAATCATAAGGACAATGAGACTCCTCCCACTTCAAAGAGGCCATTAAACCTTCCCGGGACAAAGTTATCAGTGCCGGCACCAGGTCAGGCCTTTGGCTGAGGTCTCAAGGCCCTAGCATAGTGGGGCCCTTTAAGAACTTGCAAAGGGGCAGGAAACATCCCATGATTGTGAGAAAAGAAGGTAAAAACATGTAAATAGAGAAAATTTCTGCATGTTAGGCCCCAGAATTTGAGAAACATTTTCCTCTGTATTAAATGTGACTCCAAACTCTCTGAGCGTGGTTTGGTTATTCCGGTTTTCTGTAACAAGATGGGGCCAGGGAGATAGTCTCCCCAGCACGTGGCTCTGACTCAGCTCCCTGCTGGCGGGGGGTGCATTGGATTCTGGGTCTAGCAACACTTGAGGATGGGATTCAGGCAGTTCTGCACCCGCTGGGAGTTCCCCGGGCAGAGGGCGCCCCCCACCCCCCAGGCTGTGCCCTGCAGAGGAGCCAGGCTGGTGGGTCAGCTCACAGCTGGGCCCAGAGGCAGGACCTCGCTCTGCCAAGACCCGTGGGCTGGTGCTGGAAGCCCCCCCTCCCTCAGTCAGGTCCCCAGGCCTGAACCCCACAAGCTCCCCTGCCACCCTCACGGCCCAAAACCGGAGTCGGAGTTCCCACAAAGTGACCCACAGGATGGGGTGCTGGTTGTCTCCCCCAGGGTCTCTGTTCCCGATAGAGGAGCCAGAGGCCCAAAGGGTACCCTCCCTGTGGTGCCATGCTGGCCCAGGGGCATCTGCTTTGTTACCTTCTACGTAGTCCTCACTCTGTCTTCTAGAATTCTCTCAGGGTGTTGTTCTTACAGTTCTAGTTGATCTTCTCCCGGTGGGGAGTGAAGTGAGGAGCAACCATGCCACCATGTTGGTATGTCATCCCTAAGCACAGAGTCTGAACCCCTGTGGCAAGGGAAAGTGCACCTGGCAGCCTGCATGCTGGCGAATCGCTTAAACCACCCATCTTAGGAGCCTGTATGTTGAAAATGGAGAAGAATTAGACCTAGGTTCTTACCCCACCTTTACAAGTAGCGTCTTTTATAAAATAAGTTTTTTTTTTCTTTTTTTAAAATTGTCTACAGTTTTACATGTTTCATTTCTCCCCAATTAATCCCCTGCCCCCACACCAGCCATTCCCATTCCAGGGAAACTTCACTGCCCCAGTGTCTGTGTCCATTGGTTATGCTAATATGCATCTTCAGTTCCATCCCAGCTGTTGCAAATGGTAAAATTTCCTTCTTTTTTTATAGCGGTATAGCATTCCATTGTGTAAAAACTCTTCTTATTCGCAGATGACATGATAGCATACATAGAAAACCCCACAGACCTCATCAAAAAACTACCAGACCTAATAAATGAATTTGGCAAGGTAGCAGGATACAAAATTAACACCCAGAAATCTATGGCCTTTTTATACACTAATAATGAATTCACAGAAAGAGAAATGGAAAAAAAAATCCCATTTACCATTGCACCAAAAAAATTAAAATATTTAGGGATTAACTTAGCTAAGAACATAAAAGGCCTGAACTCTGAAAACTATGGGACATTGAAAAAAGAGATAGAGGAAAACGTAACAAATGGAAGAACATACCATGTTCATGGATTGGTAGAATCAACATCATTAAAATGCCCATATTACCCATAGTGGTCTTTAGATTCCATGCATTCCCCATTAAAATACCAATGGCATATTTTAAAGATCTAGAACAGATTTATCTGGAATAAAAAAATACCCTGAGTAGCCACAGCAATCCTGAGAAAGGACAAAGTTGGAGGGATCTCAATACCAGATATCACGCTATATTACCAAGCCACGGTCCTCAAAACTGCCTGGTACTGGCACAAGGACAGACACATAGACCAATGGAACAGAAAAGAGAACCCAGACATCAACCCAAGCTAATATGCTCAATTAATATTTGACAAAGGAGGCAAGAGCATACAGTGGAGTCAAGACAGTCTCTTCCATAAATGGTGCTGGGAAAATTGGACAGAGACCTGCAAAAAAACAATGAAACTAGACCACCAACTTACACCATGCACGAGAATAAACTCCAAATGGATAAAGGACTTAAATGTAAGACAGGAGACCATAAAAATCCCACAAGACTCCATAGGCAGAAAAATAGCAGCCATATGCTGTAGCAATATCTTTACAGACACAGCTACTAGGGCAACGGAGACTAAGGAGAAAATAAACAAATGGGACTACATCGAAATAAAAAGCTTATGGGAAAATAAGATTTTATTGGCTTTAGAGAGAAAGGAAGGGAAAGGGAGAGAGATAAAAACATCCATTAGCTGCCTTCTGCTCACCTGCTACTGGGGATCGAGCCACAACTAGGTTATGCGTCCTGACCAGGAATCGAACCTGCGACCTTGTGCTGCATGGGATGACGCTCAACCCACTGAGCCAGACCAGCCAGGGCTCCGAGCATCTTTGAGTTTATATTTGTTGCATATATTCATGAGGCGTGTAAGCATTTATCTGGGCCAATTTCCTCACTATCCTAGCAGATGCAGTCACGTCATTCAAAAAGTTAGGAAGCATCATCGATTTTTGAAGCCTCCATTGGAAGGGAGCGCAGAGAGTAAACCATGCAGCCTATTCTTTTACGTCTTGAATTCCAAGTTCAAGCTCGAGTTCTCTCCGTGGACAAGGAGAATGGCTGTACTTCAGGGAGGGAAAAAGCGCTCGCTTATCTTCCCCGCGCAGAGATGCTTAGCACAATACACGCCCGCTCCCCAGCACGATGCGGTGTGCAACTCAGCATGCTGGTCGATTTTCTGATTTGTCTCATTATCGCCGAGGTTAGAGCTACACGTTCACGTATTAGGGAGGCAAATAATTGCACAGGTAACGTTTCTCAGATGTCACTTTTGTAATACCCCCACTTCCTTTCAATGAAATTACATTTTAAAATGTCCTTTTCAAAAAAAAAACAAAAAACCTGGGATCAGACATAATCATTCAAGCTTATTTCACAGAGCACCCGGGCACTGCTTCAATTTAAAAATAATGATGTTGTGTGAGAAGCAAACATCCTGAAGGTTTTTCACAGAAGAGAGAGAGAGAGAGAGAGAGAGAGAGAGAGAGAGAGAGAGAGAGAGAGAACTGAGTGGGATTTTGTCAGCTAAAAGCCTTACCCAGGTATCTTTGCAGCCACATGCTTCTCTGTATGTATTAATTTACATAAACATCAAGGTTCGATTTACTTTACCTTCCAAATTAAATGGAAACCAATGGAAAGCGCCTTAGACATTATTAGGAAAAATTGTTCATGCTTCTTATTTTATAGCCGGGCCTCATGCTGAGCGCTGGCTACTGTATGTATGTGTTTAACATCGTATTTTAACCAAAACATTCTAGTCCTCCTGCCCACCCCCACCCCCCTGGGGTGGCCAATTCTTTCATCGATCACACGGTGTCCCGAACTCTGCCTTCAGCAGGTTTATCACATGAGCGATTTTACATCATTTTTGTAACTGTTTCGTTAATATTTCTGCGCCCCCGGACTGTCGACCCCATTATGGTCAGGACTGTGTCCCCAGTACCTTCCATGATGCCTAGGAGAGGAGACATGCTAAAAAAGAGTCTTGTGAAATAAATCCAGGTGTAACCTTTCTACGGATGGTAAGGACTACGTTTTTATGACTGCAGTGTCTGTGTAATTCATCACAGACCGTGTCATCCTTGTGCTCTCTCTAACAAACCTTTTTGCTGGGAGGAAAACAAAGCCATCGCTTCCCCTGGCACAACCACAAACTCGAGACCAAATAACCTTTCAGCCGTTCCAGGCCCCGGCTCCTGCTGTGGGAAGGGGCCTACCACCACCTCCAGGCAGACCTCGTGGGATGATACGCACCCGCCAGCTGTGCCAGGAGACTCCTACGCAGGCTCACGGCCTCGTGGATTTCTCTCTGCTGCTGTTGCTCCCGTCAGCCAGGGGAGGCCGAGAATTAAAAATGAAAAAAGGGATTGTTTTAGCTTTCTCCTGGTGTTGCTCATTGCAGGTATTTACAGTGGTACCTTGAGATGCGAGTGCCCTAACATACGAGATTTTTGAGGTACGAGCCATTGAGCGAGCGATTTTTGCTTTGAAATACGAGCAACAGTTGAGATAGTACCAGTAATGGAGTGGACCGGCCGGCTGCACATGACCCACCAGTTTACTGAGACTCGAGCATCTCATAGTTTCCCATGCCTCAAGGTTACGGAACGAATTAAACCCGTATCTCGAGGTACCACTGTATTTGCAAATACCAGATTAAATCCTCTATCTGACTGTCCCTGTTATGGGAGTGGAAGGGGAGAGTGGGAAGAACATAGGACAGAGAATGAATGACTGTATTCTTGTGATGATTCCTAGAGCTTTCTCTCCCTGCTTATTTTTTAAAGCCAGCATTTGCCATTTTTGTGCTGCCACTATTTTCTCTCTCGTGGTTTCACTGGCCTGATGGGAACTTCCTCCCCTGGGTTCCCGCATCATCATAGCATCACCGCTGCCCCTGCCTCACAGAACCCGTGCCGCCATCCCAACAAGTCAGCACCGATTCTCGGTTTGTGCTCTGCCTTCTCTTTTTCCCCAGAATCTTAGGCCGTTTTAAAACTTGTGATGGCTACTGTGCTGATAGATCTGCTTTGTCCTGGTAAATGACAGAGAGAACTATGTTGCATACATGTGCGTGTGTGTGTGTGTGTGTGTGTGGGTATGTGTGGGTGTGGCTTATGTTGTAGAAGATTTCTTTTAAATATATTTTATTGATTTTTCACAGAGAGGAAGGGAGAGGGATAGAGTTAGAAACATGGATGAGAGAGAAACATCCATCAGCTGCCTCCTGCACACCCCCCACTGGGGATGTGCCTGTAACCAAGGTACCTGCCCTTGACTGGAATCGAACCTGGGACCTTTCAGTCCACAGGCCAACCCTCTATCCACCTACCAAATCGGTCTCTGCTTGTAGAAGGTTTTCATTCAGGATGTTAAAATTGGACTCTTTTCATTTTCATTTTATCAGAGTTCCCCAAAGAGAAAAAAAAATAGTATAATAAAGAGAGAATGATGAAGGGAAATTATATACTAGCTGACAGAGACAGAGAGACAGAGGATTGAGCCTCAGAGTAGCGGCCTCACCCTCCCCCCTCGCCTGTTTCTTTAAGAGGTTCAGGCTGACCCGGAGCCCGTGGGGGGAGGTGGGACAGATCAATCCAGGAAGCATAGAGCAGGCATGGTCATTTCCTGCCACCCAGCTGTCTCACCCCTTGTGAAGTTCCTGCAGAGAAATAAACTTTAATGCATTTTTATTATTATTTTATTATTTAACTGTGATAGAACTAGAGGCTCGTTGCACGAAGATTTGTGCAAAAGGCCTTCCTTCCCCTGGCGGCTGGCACCCGTTTTCCTCTGGACCCCAGACCCAGGCCTTCTGCCTTCACTCTGGCCAGAGCCCACTCCTGTAGCTCCCTCTGCCCCCCAACTTCTCCCCTTACAGAAGGTGTCTTGCCCCAGCGGGCCACTCCATGCCTGGAGCAGCAGGGGGGGGGGGGAGAGCCTCTGCCATCTTTGTTCTGCTAATTTGCATATTCTCTCCTGATTGGCTGGTGGGTGTTGTGACGATACAGTCAATTTACATGTTTCTCTTTTATTAGTGTAGGTTAGAAAGTCTGCAATGCTTTTTAACATGAAAGGGACTTTAAAAGTTACATTAGTACATACAAAATTGCACATGAGAAGAAGGTAGGATCTTGAGAAACAACTAGTCAAGTAAAAGGGTTAGAAACCTGCTTTCTCCTTATTGCCTACTCTATGTAGCTTGTTTAAACAAATAAACAAAATACACACACCAGGCCCTAGCTGGCTTGGCTCAGTGGATAGAGCATCAGCCTGCAAACTGAAGGGTCCCAGGTGCGATTCTGGTCGAGGGCACATGCCTGGGTTGCAGGCTCATTCCCCAATGTGGGGCATGCAGGAGGCAGCCAATCAATGATTCTCTCTCATCATTGATGTTTCTACCTCTCTCTCTCCCTCTCCCTTCCTCTCGGAAATCAATAAAAAATATATTAAAAATCAAACAAAAATGAAAACACATACCATTATTCTATTTCGTGAAGAATGACTTCTGTTTTCTCACATTGTTCCACACATGTTCAATTCAGGGTTAACTCTGACACGGGATGGCACATATCCCATGCATGGACATACCACATTCTTAACAAATCCATTTCCTAGTCCTTTCCACATCTGGGTTAAGATGAATAATCTGCTAAGGATATCTCAGTGTAAGCTTTTCTGTAGACACATATTTTTACTTTTTTGGGGTATATACATCTAAGTGGAATTGATGAGTCAGAACATAACTTATTTTTTAACGTTTTGAGGAGCTGCCCAAGAGTTCCCGAAAGAGCTGAAACCGGTTTGTCTCAGTGGATAGAGCATCAGTCTGTGGACTGAAAGGCCACAGGTTCGATTCCGGTCAAGGGCATGTACCTTGGTTGTGGGCACATCCCCAGTAGGGGGCGTGCAAGAAGCAGCTGATGGATGTCTCTCTCTCATTGATGTGTCTAACTCTCTGTAAAAAATCAATAAAAAATATATTAAAAAAAAAAGAGTTCCGGAAAGAAGCTGTATTATGCTACACACTTACTGGCAATGTGTGAAGATCCTCATATCTCTACGTTCTGGACAATCCCTGCTATTGTTGATTTGAAACATGACTCCTGTATTGTTTTTTCAAATTTCTCTTTTCTATTTTGGGTAGATGGCAACATCCTTAACTAGGAAGGGAAATGGCTCACACAGAATCGATGTAGAACATCAGCATTCCAAAAACACGTTTGTTTTAGATTTTCAGTTTGCTTCCTTCAAATGAGGAGCTGAGATGGAAGTCAAGCAAACATTATCTTCCTTGCTTGCAAATATGCACAGCTGTGTAATGTGGTTATAGATTATTCATCTTATGATTATTTTCCCAGCCTTATCTTCTCAAAGCTGACAAATGCATAATTAAGTTCTATGTCTTACATTCTCTGTTTTTGTTTTTCTCCGTCCTCATGTCATCTAAGATGGGGAAGGATGTGTCACTTCTTAATTCCGAACGGAGTCTCCCTGAGAATGAAATTGAATTGATAGAATTATGTTGATAACATTTTGAAACTATGAAAAAAGAGAGCATTTATTTCTTCAAGGAGAAAGAAGCGAAACTCTCACGGAACCATGGCAGCCTGAATGCTAAAGACTCAGAGTGTCAGCGAGGAGACGGGGGAGGGGAGAGCCAGTAGATACCGGAGGAAGTGAGGGCCAGGTGCCAGGCGTTAAGTTTCCTGCAAGCCAGAGGGGGGTGGTTTATTTTATTTATTTTTATTTATAAATATATTTTATTAATTTTTTTACAGAGAGGAAGGGAGAGGGATAGAGAGTTGGAAACATCGATGAGAGAGAGACATCCATCAGCCACCTCCTGCACAACCCCCAGTGGGGATGTGCCCGCAACCAAGGTACATGCCCTTGACCCGAATTGAACCTGGGACCTTTCAGTCTGCAGACCGACCCTCTAGCCACTGAGCCACACTGGTTTCGGCTAGATAGGGGTGTTTTAATGTGCCAAATACGATAAAGAGAAATTGGAATCAGATGAACTACACTTACTTTGAACTTAGCTCAGTAGCCAACAGATTAACTCTGCATTGGCCAAACTGCTTGTAGGGAAGAGTCATGTCTGCAATTTTTTAAAAAATATATTTTATTGATTTTTTTACAGAGAGGAAGGGAGAGAGATAGAAAGTCAGAAACATCGATGAGAGACAGACATCGATCAGCCGCCTCCTGCACGCTCCACAGTGGAGATGTGACTGCAACCAGGATACATGCCCCCGACCGGAATCGAACCCAGGACCTTTCAGTCCGCAGGCCGACGCTCTATCCACTGAGCCAGACCGGTCTCGGCCCTTTGCAACTTTTTAATCACTTAGAACTACCTGTGAAAGGGGATAAACACCGCTTCTTTTTTAATTTTTTTAAATATCCCAACAGAAAATACACTGGCAATAAATGCTCTTATTTTAAAATAAGGACATAGAAATGTGTTCCAATCCTGAAAGATGCGCATTTTATAGGGTTTTGAAATGTCACAGGTCAAGATTCAGGACAGTGTCCCCTGTAGGACACTGCCACCATCTCAGCACAGAGGGGAGCCCCGGTTTGGGGAGGGAGGAGCCTGGACTCAGGGCCAGCCGCTCAGCTGTGGTACAGGCGGCGGTAGAGCAGCATGGCCGTGCAGACAGCACACAGTGTGGCAGCTGCCTGGTGACCCAGTGTGGCTGTGGGACGGAACTGCGGGGAGCACAGACGTCCAGGTCTCCCCACTAAGCTGCTCAGCTGGGGTCCCATCCAGGGACATGTCTGCTCCCGTCTCTAAGACAGCATGAGGGTTACAGCTCAAGCCAGGGACCAGTCTCTGGTGAACACGAAAAGTTCACTCTAGTTGAAACTGGTATGGCTCAGTGGATAGAGCGTCGGCCTGCGGACTGAAAGGTCCTGGGTTCCATTCCTGTCAAGGGCATGTACCTTGGTTGTGGGCACATCCCCATTGGGGGTTGTGCAGGAGGTAGCTGATGGATATTTCTCTCTCATCGATGTTTTTGACTATTTCTCTCCTTTCCTCTGTGTAAAAAATCAATAAAACATATTTTAATAAAAAAAAAAAAGTTCGCTCTACTGAGCATGAGTGGATGCTGACTTAACCACTCCCCTGCCAATCTGATTGATGCCTGATTGCTCCCCTGCCAGCTTGTTTATCCCTAACTGCTCTCCCCTGCAGGCCTGGTCACCCCCAACTGCTTTTTCCTGTAGGCTTGGGTCTGTTTCAACTGCCCTTCCTTGCAGGCCTGGTCAACCCCAACTTTCCTCCTCTGCTGGCCTGGTCACCCCTAACTGCCCTCCCCTGCAGGCTTGATTGCCCACAACTGCCCCCCCTTGCAGGATGCTGACTTAGAGAAGAGTGCCTCCCCCCATTGCCCAACTGGTCCGTTTGTATGCAAATGAGCACTCCAAATCCCCGTGGTTTGATTGGTACAAATAACATGTTCCTGGTGGGTCACCACGGAGCCACTCTGATTGGCTGGTGAGGGTGTAATGGAGGAGATAGCTGTGTAGCAATGATGGGACAGGGAGAGTGTTGGTCCTATTAGTTGAAATACATTACTAGGAGCTCTGAAACACATCCATGTAGAGACTGGAGTTCACCACTCTCATACAATTAATAGAGGATAATTTTAATTTACAAACATTGGTACATAGGTGTGTCTTACAGAGCTGAAGAGTATATTTCTTTATATAAAAAGGGACTTGAAATAGGTTAACGGAAAATCACATGTTATACACATACCAGGAGACGGTACTGGGAAACCATGTCTTGTCTTTTAAATGTAAGTAGTTTCATTGTTTGGTGTTAGTCATTTTAGGTTGAGTAATGCATTTTGCGGGCGTGTAGAGTATCATCTGGGAGTCCTCTAAGTCTACTGATTCTTACATACACTAAATATGAACTGATATATCCTTAAACGTGTCAAGCTATGGATAAGATAAAAAACCAGAATACTCTTAATAGTTATTCAACAGGAAATAGCCTTGTGTTAGAAAGCAACTTTACATAGGAACCACATCAACTAATTTTGAACATTGCTCAGGAGATATATAATCAAAGAGTAATATGAAAATTGACCATCACTCCAACACACGAGATGGATGCCCCCATGTGATAAAAGATGGCTGCTCCCATGTG
Organism: Lasiurus borealis; assembly: GCA_004026805.1. Classification (NCBI taxonomy): domain Eukaryota; kingdom Metazoa; phylum Chordata; class Mammalia; order Chiroptera; family Vespertilionidae; genus Lasiurus; species Lasiurus borealis. Next base: position 28,164 of record PVJN01011468.1, read on the forward strand.
GATACAAGATGGTCACCACAAGATAGCCAGCAGGGGAGGGCAGTTGGGGGTGACCAGGCCTGCAAGGGAGGGCAGTTGTGGGCAATCAAGCTTGTAGGGGAGGGCAGTTAGGGGTGACCAGGCCAGCAGAGGAGGAAAGTCAGGGGTGACCAGGCCTGTAGAGAAGGGCAGTTGGGGGTGACCAGGCCTGCAGGGAAGGACAGTTGGAATAGACCCAAGCTTGCAGGAGAAAGCAGTTGGGGGTGACCAGGCCTGCAGGGGAAAGCAGTTAGGGTAAACAAGCGGGCAGGGGAGCAGTTAGGCATAAATCAGGTTGGCAGGGGAGTGGTTAAGGGATGCTCAGGTTCACAGGCAAAAGTGGTTAGGAGTAATCAGGAAGGCAGGCAGGCAAGCAGTTGGGAGCCAACAGTCCTGGATTGTGAGAGGAATGTTTGACTGCCTGTTTAGGCACCAGGCCTCTAATATATATACATACACACAGACACACAGACACACACACACACACACACACACACACACGTGTGTGTGTGTGTGTGTGTGTGTGTGTGTGTCTGTATGTATATATCTATAGGAGAGAGAGAGAGAGAGAGAGAGAGAGAGAGAGAGAGAGAGAGAGAGAGAGAGAGAGAGAGAGAGAGAGAGAGAGAGAGAGAGAGAGAGAGATCACTTTATGGTCTTTCCTATAGAGGTGGTTGAATTAATTTAAAAGGCTTATTAAGCAGTAAATATGAATAGATATATAGAAGTGTTTTATTCTGAAAGTGGAGTCACATTAGTTGAATGATAACTCAGAGGAAAATAAATTATTAAAATCAACGGTCTAGAAAATATTTGATGTGTTCTTTTCTATCACCAATCCTTTAAAATCTATATCATTTTCTTTTGAGCTCTTCTATATTGAAATAGAAAAGGTAATATTTGCCTTTTCTTTGAAAGAGATGTATTTTCAGTATATTTTACTGGCCCTGAATTTTATATCTGAAGTGAAAGCTAATGTATTGAAGTTTTAAATGAATCAGACTGGAGATGAAGATGTGCTCGGCGATAAAATCGAAAAGGAAATTGAAGAAGATGCGATTGTCAATCATTTATTAAAAACCAGAGTTATTGCAGTTCCATTTTAGAAAGGGAGATTACTAGTTTTATTTTTTATCAATTTTCCCGTTAGCATTATTTATAGTTGTTACAAATAATATAACAGAATAAGCAAATAACATACTATTACTGAAAAAAAATCATGTAAAGGAAAAACTATAATAGAATTTTCAAACAATAACTATTTTAATTAACTCTTTTTAATGGTCACAGAGCAAAGTCAATTATCTACCTCTGAACTGAAAATGACAGACATAGGAAAGTTTGATTTGTAATCAATACAGAGGGGAACGAAGGAGAAAAACAAAAATCATCTCATAATACGGAATCGTTATTAGGCTAGCCAGGCGTCTCTGATACCTGAATGTCCACATCCATCAAGACAAGAACTGTCACTCAAGCAGGCCCTTCCCCAGTCACTGAAGTCCTTGCCAAGGGCATAAACACGTAGGCACCGGCCACCTCTGTCTTCGATGCGAGACAGATGCATTAGGATTCACCAGGCAGAGGTAACGTCGTCTCATTAAACATTAATTGTGGTTATGGGGACACTGTCTCCAGTGCCTGTTGCAATATGTCTTCCTGCCAATTAATTGGTGTCCTACTTTATATGTCTCTCATTAGTTGATGTGTCATGGATCAGCCCGGGCGTATTAGGCCCAAGGCTAGAGATGGCTACTCTTGACACATATTCTCCAATTCTGGCCAACCATGCTGATGCACTCCCTCTCTCAGTCCATCCGCGAGGGCTGAGGGGGCCGTACGGTTAGTCTTTTCCAATTGAATGTGAATGCCAGCGAGAGGTGGCATTCTGATGCCAACATAAATAAGCTCTTTCTACATTTTCTTTGTTGAGGGATGTCAGACTCACCACGCATGACACGAATGTTGAACACTACTTACCCGATTTACTTGTACAAACATTCATGATAACTTCCCTAAGATTTTTTTTTTTTAAATCAGGTAGAATTTCAACAGTGATTTTCACAGCTCATCATTTCTCTCCACCACTTGCTAAACAAGTCGCTTCCTTTCCTCTATCCTTCCTTTATCTCTGGAAGATGATTTCTGAAATGTGTGTGATGATTACTATCTTCATGAAAATTCTTTATATTATATAACAATACAAAGGTAATTACAAGTTATATAAAAATCCAATTATGTGGTGGTTTTTTTTGTTTCTCTTTGAATATTTTTTAATTGATTTTTCACAGAGAGGAAGGGAGAAGGATAGAAAGTCAGAAACATCGATGAGAGACATTGATCAGCCGCCTACTGCCCACCCCACAATGGAGATGTGCCCGCAAGCAAGGTACATGCCCCCGACCGGAATCGAACCCGGGACCCTTCAGTCCACAGGCCGACACTCTATCCACTGAGCCACACTGGTCTCGGCCAATTATGTGCGTTTTTTTTTTTTAAATAATGTATACAGCCTTTTAAATATCACTGTCTACTGATAATAATCATTAATTTAAAACAGTCCCTAAGATAGAAGTATCTTTATATTTTTCAGGCACTACTACATAAGGGAAAATACTAATATATTTGGTACAATCTAAGCACTAAGTTTTTACCACAGTTATCCAGGGGATCTTCTTGTTTAGGTATGCTCTTTAATGATGTCTATATCGGCAAAGTACATGTTACTTTGAATATGCCTCCCCAAATAAATAATTAGAAAATCAGTTTTATAAGCTGAAATCAATGTCCTAGCCCATGAAGTGAATAATATTTATAGAGAGATACATATACAATACAGATGAGTGTGCATATAAATGCATACCTATATTTATCTATCAAGAGATAAACAGATGTTAAAAATACAAATATAACTTCAAGTTGGTTCTTAGATTAACTTTCAATCTCTCTCTTATAGAAGAAAACTATGTCTGTTCTTCTCCCTTGCTTCTTTATCATTCATGGTCACCTCCCCCGCCGCCAATGTCATTCATATCAATTTATTCTTGACTGATACTAGCTGATAACAGAACTGTAATATCATAATAGATATCCAATATCATAATATCATAATAGATATCCAACATTCTCCAAAATGTCAAACATTAACGAATGTTTTCCTCAACTTCATTTCTTGTACTAACAAATAGTGTCAATCAATATTTTTGAATACCTAGATCCTGATTTACTATTATAAAATAATGTTAATAATAGTAAAACTTGTCTCTAGTGTAAGGTTGCAAAAATCAGGATTGGGCCAGAGTTAACACAGCTCTGCTTAAAATCATATCCCCCAGTTGCAGTCTCAGGGTTAAGAACAGAGTGAAAACTCCCAGGGTGCCA
>PVJN01011468.1:31662-54117 GCA_004026805.1 Lasiurus borealis
CAGCCTGTAGCAAAATTGCAACAGGAGACATGGTCCCGATGTCTCCAGAAACTAACCCAGAGATAACCACCAGCCGCATTCTGTTATCGTAAATATGCAGAGTGCCGTTAATCTTATGTAAAGGTCACCGGGTTCTCAGAAGTCTTTGTTTGAAGTCTTTGTTTCCAGACTACTATAAAAATACCCTGTAACTTGGTTCAGGGCTCTCAGCCTCTGCTCTGCTTTCAGAGTATGTTGTGAGCCCCAGCATGCTGGTGAATAAACCCTTTGCTGTTTGCATGAGAACGTCTCTTGGAGGCTTCCTTTGAGCGGCGAGCGTTTCGACCCTAACACTAGAAGTTAGAACACAGCATGATAGGCATTTATATCCAAATAGTAATTTCTCTAACGAAGGAAGAGGCTTCTGAAAATCCACCTTTCTCCTGTTGAAACAGGAAAAGAAGCGCCAGCTTGGACAGTTGAATGTCCATCTATCCTACCGTCGGATAACCAATTAACAGCGATGGCGTTTTGGGTATTCCTGCTTCACTGGCAAGTCTGCCACATCTTTAACCAGGAAGAGCATCTCCAGGTGTTTTAATCAGGAGAGATCATTTAAAATTACCCAGCCACGCCTGTTCAGATTTCACAAGAAGTGCATATGTAATTTTGGTTACCTTCTAGATGTGCCAGAAAAAGAGAATTAACTACAGTGGTACCTCGACATACGAGTGCCCTAGCATACGAGATTTTTGAGATACGAGCCGTCGAGCGAGCGATTTTTGCTTTGAAATATGAGCAACAGTTGAGATAGGAGTCATCGTGCCGATTGGCCGGCTGCACACGACCAACCAGTTTACCCCGACTCGAGCGTTTCCTAGTTTCCTACGCCTCAAGGGTTACGGAACGAATTAAACTCGTATCTCGAGGTACCACTGTAGTTATTAAAATAAGAAGGGTTCACTCCCTGTGACCATAATCCTAGCCTTCTTGGAAGTAAATAAGTTGAATTCAAGTCATGTGATTTCAAGTCATGTGATTGCCTAGTCACCATGATTCTTATCCTTAGGCCCTCACTCCATGAGCATGAACGATTGGGGTCCGCATGAGTCAAGAGGCTGCCCTCGTGTGTTCAAATAGCCATAATTGGGATAACGGGGTCATTCAGGTAGGGAAGGTTCCAGCACATCTGGAAATATCTACTCGTGCTTCCCTTACAACTCACTCCATCAGCGTTGTATTAATTATGAGGATATCACTGTTGCGATTTTTACTTGGCATTTAAATGCTAATCATGGTTTCTGCTAAAAATGATAAAAAATAATCAAGAATCCAGAAGTCATATTCCCAGCATTTCCCGGTTACATTATCCTGGGATTAATTAGAAAAGATCTGCTTCCACCGTTTAAATTATTCAGCCCAGGCTTGTTCAGATTTCACAAGGAGTATATTCTTCAAACCTTGGCAAATGAAGAAAAATCTGTTTCAGATGAGGAGAAAGACCACTAATAAATGGGAAAGCCATGGAAAAGCAAATTTGGGGCCAACAAATATTTCTGAAGACTAGGAATTTTTGGAAAATGTTTTGTAAGGAAAATAGTACATCTTGGCACCAATCCTATCTAATAAAAGAGTAATATGCAGATTGACTATCATTCCAGTACACAAGATGGCTGCCCCATGTGGTCAAAGATCCTGCACCCATGTGGGCACAAGATGGCCGCCACAAAATGGCTGGCAAGGGAGGGCAGTTGTGGGTGATCAGGCCAGCGGGGGAGGGCAGTTGGGAGGAACCAGGCCTGCAAGGAAGGGCAGTTGGGCAATCAAAGCTTGCAGGGGAGGCCAGTTAGGGGTGACCAGGCCAGCAGAGGAGGGAAGTTGAAGATAACAGGGCCTGCAGGGGAGCAGTTAGGCATCTATCAGGCTGGCAGGGGAGTGGCTAGGGGTGATCAGGCTGGCAGGCAGCAGCGCTTAGGGACAATCAGGAAGGAAGGCAGGTGAGCAGTTAGGAGCCAGTAATCCTGGATTGTGAGAGGGGTGTCCGACTGCCAGTTTAGGCCCGATCCCAGTAGAGATCAGACATCCCTTGAGGGGTCCCATATTGGAGAGTGTGCAGGCTGGGCTGAGGTACACCCTCCCTTCTCCCCCCAGCCCCCGCACGGATTTCATGCACGGGCCCCCTAATTGAAAAATAATATTTCCAAGTGGTGCCTATGTTTACAGTATCACTTGACTTTTACTCCACTCATTTTGGGAAGCAGCCACTATGGTAATGATCATTCAGAGCCAGAAATCATGGCGTTCATTTCCCTGGAAATCTCTGTCAGCTGAAACCGATCTGAGACGAGTGGAACTCAGCAAGCCTCAGTTTAATTACTTTTCCTTTGGATTCCTTTCACTATGAAAACAAGGACGTTATAGGCCAAAGGAAACAGAGATCTTGCTATAAATTATGGGGGAGAGAGCATTTTTAGGGGGTGATTCTGATGGGCTTGACTGGAGTTGTGAGTGAGATCATCCTTAAACCTGTCACTGTTACGTGCCAGGATCATTTAACTTTAATCTCATTACTACTTCTCTGATTGAGGTGGGGGAGGGGTAGAGAGAGCATTTCAGTTGCCAGAATCTTCTAAAATCACATGGTCGGGAGACAGGCACAAGGACCGAGAAGAAGAAGATAACAGTGGTTAACGTATCATAGGCTACCCCCTTACCCCACGTCCCTCACTATCCATGTTCATGCTCCCATGTGCTTTCCTCCCCCTGGACATGGACATGGCTTGTTTCAAAAGAGGAGAAGATGCCAAAGACACAGGCTGTGTGTGATGACACACTTAGGATTGCAGCGCCTCCACGTCTGGGGTCTCTCCTCCGCTGGCTTTGCAGAGTGAAACCACCTTACCGGGAAGTGCCCTGGTACGGGAGACTGTGGGCAGCCTATGAGGAACTGAGGGAGTTTCTGGTTTCACGGCAGAGAAAACCTAAAGCTCAACCCAAAGACCCGGATTCTGCCAGCAACCTGTGCCTGCTCCTGAGTAGACCCACTTCCTGCCCCCGCCACCCTCTCCAGAGCCTGTGGCCCTGGTTCACGGCTTGTGAGTCAAAGACAAGAGGGCCCAGCCGAGCCAGGCTGACTACTGGGCCTGTAGGAACAGGAAGATGTGTAATAAGGGAGTGTTGTTTACATGTGCCCGGTTTGAGGCAATATTGTCATGTAACAGTTAATATAAAACCATAGTTTTATCAAAACAATTATTAGCACCCGGCTGGCATGGCTCAGTGGTTGAGCATCGACCTATGAACCAGGAGGTCACAGTTCGATTCCCGGTCAGGGCACATGCCCAGGTTGTGGTCTCAAGCCCCAGTGTGGGGCATGCAGGAAGCAGCCAATCCACGATTCTCTCTCATCATTGATGTTTCCAGCTCTCGCTCCCTCTCCCTTCCTGTCTGACATCAACAAAAATATATTTTAAAGAAACAACAACGATTAGTGATGATATAGGCCATGGCATACGTTAGCTGGTCATCATTAAAACAGATTCAGATTTGTGGTTTACCTTCAGGACTACGCTCTCCTCTTTACCTATTTGGTATACCTAAGGTGTCCCCAACATGTATGCACACTTTGAATCATTATTACCATATTTTCTGGCATATAAGACGACTTTTTAATCCAGGAAAAGCTTCTCAAAAGTCGGGGCTGTGCAGGAGGAGGTTGGATGTTTCTCTCTCATGGATGTTTCTAACTCTCTATCCCTCTCTCTTCCTCTCTGTAAAAAATCAATAAAATATATTAAAAATAAAAAGAGCCAAAGTAGATTGTAAACTCCATTTTCTAGAATGGGCTGAATATACGCCATGCTTTTATTCCCACAAAACCCTACAGTGAGGGGGCACTGCTCACGCGTAGTTCTGAGAACAGATTTGTGTTGAGGACTCTGAGTGTTTCGGACACTGAGTTTTGAGTTCCACCTGCCCAGGTAGATGTGGAGCGGAAGCAGAGAAAGTGCTGGCATCATTTTGATTGGAATTTCTATTCTCCTTTGCAAGGAGAGGTCTGAGCAGACAAAAGGTAAGGCCCCTCAGTGAGGCCTAATCTACCTTTTAAAACACAAAAACCATCACACGAGGTTTATTCTTGTCACCACGATTCCTCCCAGGAATGGCCCATACAATACAGCCAAACCGAAGCGAGTCATCGTTTAGAAATGTCCAGAAGGACTCTCTGGAGTCTGACTATTATTTTTTTTTTCCACTTTGTCCTCACTGACCTTCCCCTAAATGGATCTGGATCAATCACATTGATAGACATTTTATCTATTTAAGCTGTTTCTCTGGCTCGAATGCAAAATGAAGAAACGTGCAAAATCAGTGGAGTCTATCTCAAATCAGCAAAATTATACAAAAAAAAAAACGCATAAGGTAAAAATAAATAAATTTGGGGTCATAGATTACATGGGAATAACTGCATATAACATGTTGAACCAATGGTTGAAAATATGCCTCACATCTTACAAAGACTACTTCTTGTGAGCTTAAAAAGGAAAAAAAAGTAAACATTTTTTATAATACGTTCTGTCATGCCAAATTTAATTCATAGTACCTGCCCTTTGTAACCTAAAGCTGATGATTTGCAGGTATGAATAGTAATACATACAGTCACTTATTGGTATTAAATGTGTTCTATTTTGTTTTAATGATGCCATGTTCATATGTGAAGATATCTGAATAAACTATGGTTGATTCGATTGTCATCAGTCAAAGAATTAAGACTCTAAGAAAAAATAGTAATAGAGCTATTTTCAAAGATTGCTCATACAATTTCCTTTGAGTCTTCCCGCTATCCCTTTTCCTTTGACAGCTAATATTTTTGTTTGAATATAATACTTAGAATTCACTTTATAAAACAAATACCTTATCTGTCTTGATACAGCATGAACAATCAATCAATGCCAAGTAAAAATAGGGGCAAATCTCATTCCTCCAATGCATTCCGGTCTATTTTGAAAACACGTTTTTAGAACTAGCCAAGAATTCAAAAGTTTGGGTCCGCTTTAACTCTGTTACTAAAGTTGTTAACGTTTTGGGGTGATCTTATTCTGTTGTGCTGCTCACCAACATTCTTTTACGAAGTTTCGGTCATAAGAAGGTTTCTATGCAGTGGCTGACGCGTTTCCTTTGCAAAGGAATATAATGAAGCTTGAAGAAGATGGGGAATTATTTTTCTCTCAGTTGCAAGGTGACCCAGGGACCGAACTGAATATAAATTCTCAAAACGTTGACTCTCGGTTCTATGCTAGACTGCATTCCCAATGTTCTCTGTGTCTGTGGCAGTGACTTTATTGTATTTGCCTGACATCGGTCAGGTACCTTCCAGCGTCTCAGTCTTTTCCTGTTCTTCGCATGACCCTCATGGCCTCCCAGCCGTGGGTAAGGAAATTGAATAGCACGTTCTCGGATTGATTCAATTGGCTGCACTGAATCTCAACTCATTCATTTTCTTAAATTTATGTTCAACATTCATAAACATTTCTTAACCTCCTGACTATTTAAACTATTACAACCACAATCATTACTTAACATAAAATTATAATATTACAGATCTTTTTGGATAGATTTTGTAGAAGCAACAGTGGTTGGTTCACCTCTGGATAGCCTTTTAGAGTTTAAAGGCACTTTCGACGTATTTTTTCTGTTTCTCACTTTAACGTAGTAGAGTGACTTGGGTAAATAAAATGCACCTGAAGACCCATTAAGGGAATCAAGAATTGGAGGCGTGGTTTAATTATGTTTCTCAAAGGTAAAAATATGTTGTCTCTTGTCTACCAGAAAAGCGCAGTAAGTCTTAGTTTTCTGAGAATGTTTAGTAGATATTAGAGCAGGAAGTACTTTGAACACACACCGACTTTATCTTGACACATACAGCAAACTTTGGGGTCGGTGGTTTAATTAGAACTGCTTGATAGTTCTCAGCTGGGCTGGGAAGGATGGGGCTTGAGTAGGAAAAGGGAAAGTCAGCACAACAGAATAAGATCATCCCAAAACGTTAACAACTTTATTTATTTTTTATTGATTTTTTAGAGAGAGGAAGGGAGAGGGATAGAAAGTTAGAAACATCGATGAGAGAGAAACATCGACCAGCCACCTCCTGCACACCTTCTACTGGGGATGTGCCCGCAACGAAGGTACATGCCCTTGACTGGAATTGAACCTGGGACCTTCCAGTTCGCAGGCCGACGCTCTATCCACTGAGCCAAACCGGTTTTGGTGACAACTTTAGTAACAGAGAGAGAGAGTGAAAGTGAACCAAAACTTTTGAATTCTTGGCAAGTTCTAAAAACGTGTTTCCAAAATAGACCAGGAAGCATTTGAGGAATGAGGTTTGCCCTGTTTTTTACTTGGCACTGATTGATTGTCCATGCTGTACAAAGACAGATAAGGTATTTGTTTTATAAAGTAAATTCTAACTATTATATTCAAACAGAAATATTTCCAGGAGCGGGGGGTAAGGGAAAATGGAGGAAGAGGGTCAAAAGGATGGTGAGAATATCACGCTCAGCAAAATAAGTCAGGGGAAAGGTCAGGAACCATGTGATGGCACTCACATATGGGTATAAAACTGAAAGCAAGAAATGAACAAATGAGAAAAAACAAAAAGTCAAGGACACAGACAACAGAGATGATTACCAGATGGGATGTAGATGGGGGTGGTTAAAGGTAAAAGGGCCACATATAGACTTTCTGAAGAAAATTTGACTTTGGGTGGTGGGCACACAATATGATATTCCGGTGATATATCGGAGGCTTGAAATCTATATAATTTTATTAACCAATGCCACCCCAGTACATTTATTTTAGAACAACACAAGCTTCCAGTTATAAAATAAGTAAGCAGTAGAGTTGTACATCATGACAGCGGTTAGCACGGCTGTATGATAAAGAGGGAAGTTGTTAAAAGAGTCGTTGTTACGAAGAGAAATATTTTCCTTTTCTTTTTGTTGTGTTTATACGAGATGATGGACATTAATTACACCTGCTGTGGCAATCATTTCACAACATGTATAGAAATCAAACCACATGCTGGACATCTTTAACCGTATACTTAGTGATGTGTGCACACCGTTTCTTAATGAAACTGGAAAACGTTTCAGTGAGATATTTACATTTGTTTGGGCATGGAATTTTATTCATTGTACTCAGACATGTAAATGAAAAGGAGTTGTCTTTCTCACGATAATTCAAGGATGATCTCTAAACGAAACACAGAATAAAAACAAATCGCAGAAATTGGGTCTAAGACAAAGGCCTCCTTTGAGGCAGGCCGATGATGGGGAAGCTCATTGTCTTTTGAAAAGCTTCCTTCTTCTTCTTCTTCTTTTTTAAAATATATTTTTATTGATTTTTTTATACAGAGGAAGGGAGAGGGATAGAGAGAAACATCGATGAAAGAGACATCGATCAGCAGCCTCCTGCACGCCTCCTACTGGGGTGTGCCGGAAACCAAGATACATGTCCTTGACCGGAATCGAACCTGAGACCTTTCAGTCCCCAGCCCGATGCTCTATCCACTGAATCACACCGGTTTTGGCTCTTTTTTTTTTTTTTTAACTTCTAGGCTTTTACACATATTTCAGAAAGCCTCTAAGGCATTCAAATAACACGTGGTCAAAAGGACCTTGAGAATATCCTGCTAAGCAAAATAAGTCAGGAGAAAGGTCAAGAGCCATGTGACCTTTTCATTAAAAAGAAACAGAATTGGCATGGGTCTGACACCATTGCTTGATTATTGTTTAATTCAGCTAGCTATCCCTTAAAGGGGTGGCATTGGTTAATAAAATTATATAGATTTCCAGCCTATGATCTATCCCCTGAATATTCTATGGTGCGCCCACCACCCAAAGTCTAATATTCTCCGGAAAGTATATATCCTTAAAGCAGTGGTTCTCAAGCTGTGGGTCGCGACCTTTTGGGGGGTCGAACGACACTTTCACAGGGGTCGCCTAAGACGATCGGAAAACACAGGTATTTACATTATAACTCATAACAATAGCAAAATCACAGTTATGAAGTATGGTTGGGGGTCACCACAACATGAAGAGCTGTATTAAAGGGTCGCGGCCTTAGAAAGGTTGAGAACCACTGCCTTAAAGGAGAGCCAGCTGAATTAAATAATAATCAAGCAACGGGGTGAAACCCAGGCCGTTGTGTTTCTTTTCCAGGAAAGGATCCAATATTGACCTTCAATACCCACATGTGACCTCGGTGGCCCGCTTTGTCCTTGTTTGGACACTCATGCTCTCTAGTTACTTAAAGGTGCAGCGTGTTTCCCCCTCATCCTCTCACACTGCTCAGCTTCCGATGGGCAGGTGGCACGCCCACGGTGGACATGCATGCACACTCTCACAGCCCCACACGAGAATTCAGCGAGTCTGAATTCTTGTTCTAATCCCATCACCTTTTCCCATTCATTCAGCGTGAGCTTCCATAGGCGGTCATATTTTACTTTTTTTTTTTTTTTAATATATTTTATTGATTTTTCACAGAGAGGAAGGGAGAGGGATAGAGAGTTAGAAACATCCATCAGCGGCCTCCTGCACGCCCCCCACTGGAGATGTGTCCACAACCAAGGTACATGCTCCCGACCAGAATCAAACCTGGGACCTTTCAGTCCACAGGCCGACGCTCTATCCACTGAGCCACACCGGTCTCTGCGGTCATATTTTACTTCAGTTGCCACCAGCTGCAACTACCCTTGCTGCCGACGCCCAGCAGAAAATGAACTGCTAGAGCAACGTGAGATGATACGTTTCCTTCGCATTCCGATCGCCCCTCAACGATTGACTGTTCTGCAGGAAGCATTAGCACAGCACAGTGAGAAACAGCTGCCTCATTTACCTTAATTGTTAGGCACTATCTCACGTGATCTCTACAGCACATTCAGCAGCTTCTCTGGAGCATCTGCTCTGTGTTTCCCCTCCCACGACAAAGGTCGCAGAGAGACATGCTTGGCAGGTAAACATGGCCACCGCAGACTCTGCCCAGCACAAGTTTCAGCCATCCCTTCCACCGCCCTGTGACAGATGCCTGCAACAAGCGATTGGAACCCAGAAGCAATTCGGTTGACCCAGAAAGGTGCGCCCGATTCCCAGGCCTGGCCAAGATCTAAGCAGCCATCCAGCAAGTCGTCCCGATCGAATTTGTTTCTGGAAACCTGTGTCTGTGACTCCCAGCCTCTGTCTTAGGAGACACGGTGAATAGATGGAGCTTTAAAACCCCCTGAAATGACGAACAGACACGTCGCTGAGAGACACCACAAGAAAAACAATGAAATCTTACTTTTGTGACAGCACGGATGCACCTAGAGGCTATTATGCTAATTAGGATAAGTCCCCGGAAGGAGACAGATAGCAAGTGATTTCACATAGAAGTGAAATGTAAAGTACAAATGTAACAAACGGAACAGACACAGGCTCCTGGTTGCAGAGAACAGCTGCTGGGGGCCAGAGAGGAGAGGGTAGTGGGGGGGGGAGGGGAGTTGGAAGCGGGGAGAAAAGGGTTGTGGGATTGAGAGGTACAGATTGGAGGTCAGGAGAATGTCAATCACAGCAGAGGGACCACAGTCAATAGCATCGTAATCACTATGTGTGGGGCCGGGTAGGTACTGGTACCACCGGGGGGAGATCGCTTTGCAAAATACAGTGGTACCTCAAGATACGAGTGCCCTAACATACGAGATTTTTGAGATACGAGCCGTCGAGCGAGCGATTTTTTGCTTTGAAATACGAGCAACAGTTGAGATAGGAGTCATCGCTCGGATCGGCCGGCTGCACACGACCCACCAGTTTACCGCGACTCGAGCGTCTCATAGTTTCCCATGCCTCAGGGTTACGGAACAAATTGAAAACGTATCTCGAGGTACCACTGTATACGATTGTCTGACCACTAGGCTGTACAACCAAAAGGAATACAAAATAATGTGGAATGTAGACAGGTCAATGCAGAAAACTGTAAATATACAATTAAGGGGGGGAACGGAAAGAACAGAAAAACTGCAAACACAGCCTTTCAGAAAATCATGGTATATTCTGAAGACCAATTAGGTAAACAAGTTCTCACCTTATAATTAAACTGGACTATATTTTGATCTAACTTTTCACAGTGAGGAGACCTTTATTGTCACATTATACAAGGGCCCATTAGGAAAGACGGCAGGGGGCTATCCAGGAAGAAAAGCAAAGGAAATAATAACGGAGGAAGGAGAGATGGCAGGGAAAGGCCTTTGAGGCTCAGGGAAGTCCCACATAAAAGTATTGGTTTGAGCCGAAACCAGTTTGGCTCAGTGGATAGAGCATCGGGCTGGGGACTGAAAGGTCCCAGGTTCGATTCCGGTCAAGGGCATGTACCTTGGTTGCGGGCACATCCTCAGTAGGGGGAGTGCAGGAGGCAGCTGATGGATGTCTCTCTCTCATTAATGTTTCTGGCTTTCTATCCCTTTCCCTTCCTCTCTGTGAAAAATCAATAAAATATATTAAAAAAATAAAAAATATATATACTTAAAAAAAAAGTATTGGTTTGAGGGAACAAACCAATTTAGAAATATATAACAAAAGAAACTCTACGACTTGCAGGACCAGCTGCTCTGCCCCTAAGCCAAGAATAGGACCAAGGCGGACACACCAGTGGTTGACAGTGATGAGGTGGCCCCTGTTACCCACAATTCACCTGGCAGGAGCTCATCCTGCCCCACATGGACGTCCAGCTCAAGTACGTCCACCCAGGGCTCCCAAACATGACAAGACTGACACCCAGGTCACCACCGACTCTGCCCTGGCCTCCCACAAGTCCCCTGTGGCTATCAAGGGTCCCCCCTCACCCCAGAGGAGGCCCTGAGGGAGAGTTCAAGCTGAAGAAGGCACGGAAGAGTCAAGTTCTAGTGGAAGTTCAACGGGTCGATGGTGCAAATCCACTGAAGCGTTCAAATCACTGGAGAGGGATTAGGATGGGCATGAAGACGCTTGCTGGGTGTGTTTGAAAATGTGTTCTGTGTGGCTCAAGGTGCATGTTGTTAAGGGAAACACATTTGTTTAAATTCATCAACTATGACGCTTTCCAATGAGGGCAGTTCACTTACTGCAGATTTTACTTAAACAAATAATGATCTATAAACAAGTATTTATGGCTATACCAGAGGCCGAGGTGGGGTCCCTCGGCCTGGCTTGTGTGGATATGGCCAAAATGGGTTCTCCAACATCCCCCAAGGCACCCTGTTTTGCAAAAGGGTGATGCTCCCCTGAATCAGGCTCCCTCCTCTCTGGTTCTGGGTGCATCACCAGCAAACCACCACTGCCAAGTCACCGCAGCTTCCATATGCCCCCAGTGGTCAGTGAGTGTCATAGCTATCTGTTGGATGGTCGAATGGTTGGTCGCTTAGGCTTTTATATATATAGAAGATAGTAAAATTGCCTTTCCCACTGATTTAGAGTAGCATTTGCTGCAATGTCTCTGCACTTCTAGCCCTCATCCATGGAGAAGACATATTGACGATCAGAGCTTAGATTCTCCATGTTCCCTCAAACCAATACTTCTATGTGCGACTTCCATGAGCCTCTAAGGCCTTTCCCTGCCATCTCTTCTTCCTCCATTGTTATTTCCTTTGCTTTTCTTCCTGGATAGCCCTCTGCCTTCTTTCCTAACGGGCCCTTGTAATGTGACAATAAAGGTCCCCTCACTGTGAAAAGTTAGATCAAAATATACTCCAATTTAATTATAACGTAAGAGCTTGTTTACCTAATTTGTCTTCAAAATATACCATGAGTTTCTGAAAGGCTGTGTTTGCAGTTTTTCTGTTCTTTCCTTTCCTCCCCTTAATTGTATGTTTACAGTTCTTTACATTGTACCTGAGACACAAATTCTCTCTAAGTAACCTAACTTATTCCTTAAATAAGCTAAGGAAATCGTATTATAAACAAGAACTTAGATAATCACATAATTACCTTATTTTTCTCCTCTATAATGTGGAATAGATTTTCCAGCATGCGTTTACAAAACTGTCCTTGATTTTCACACACACGCACATATGCTATCTCTCTCTAGATCATACGTTATAAAATCCGTTTCAAGGGGCAGTGAGATTTATGTTCAAATGTCAGGCTCCGACTTATTCAGAGTCCATTCAAGTGAGGATTTCTTGAGCCTACTGTTATTACCTGTGTTAAGTAAAAACAAATCCAGACCTAGCTAAGGAGAGACCTTATGTGAAAGGATTGCTGTTATAAGGGGACAGCAGTTACTGCAATAACATCATCAGCCTCCAACCTGCCCCCTGGTGGTCAGTGAGTGTTATATCTACCTGTTGGATGGTTGAACAATAATAGGTCGCTTAGGTTTTTATATGCATAGAAGATAGTAAAATTGCCTTTCCCACTGGCTTACACTAGCATTTTCTGCAATGGCTCTGCACTTCCAGCCCTCAGCCATGGAGAAGATAAGTGTTTGCCAGTGGTTCTGAGATCAGGCCCATGAGGTTTTGTTTTCTCAGAGAGGAGAGAGAACACAGGTTAGAGAGAGCCCAGTGCGGGGAGTGGATGGTATAATCAGAGAGGGGGCCAGGATATACAGTGGTACCTTGAGATACGAGTGCCCTAACATACGAGATTTTTGAGATACAAGCCATCGAGCGAGCGATTTTTGCTTTGAAATACGAGCAACAGCTGAGATATGAGTAATCTCGCAGATTGGCTGGCTGCACATGATCCACCAGTTTACCGCGACTCGAGCATCTCCTAGTTTCCCACGCCTCAAGGTTATGGAACAAATTAAACTCGTATCTGGAGGTACCACTGTATCTTTGCTTGGCCTCCGCTGTTCTTGGGAAGGATTTTCAGGGAGGGCTTGTGTTACACTCTGATCCTGGCTCAGGCTGGGAGCAGCCACGTCCAGGGGTCAGAGGGAAGGAGAGAGGCCTAACCGAGATGTGGTCAAGTTAACAGGTGTTTGGTCCAGGGCAGTGAGAGGGTGCAGGCAGTTGAGTTCATCATTGAGGAGACAGGTCTGTGCCTGGCTCTATGGTAAAGTAACCGGGGCAGCCAGGCCTGGTAACTGGGTCACCGAGGAGGAAGGTTCGGTGGAGAAATGTGGGAAACTTGTTGTGCTTGACAGCCATTTTGTAGGAAGCTCCAGCCACGTTAGCACTAACCTCGGGCTAGGTTTCTATTACCCCAAACCCTATCTCTTTCCCATAAGCCAGGTGTTTTGCCTTAAGGGCTAGCAATTTTCGCTGTGATTTGGTTGCTTAGCCTCTGGAACTTCCTCTTTCCTCCTTCTCCCTATAACTAACCCGAACTCCTCCTGAATAAACAAGACTTTATCAGAATCTTGTCTTGTCTCCATTCCTTGTGTCTCTTGTCCCTTTCATCCCCACTCCCTCTCCAGGGTCCTCGTTTACTTAACCCTCAGGTTGGGACAGAGAAAGCCTTTCCCAGGAGGACAGAAGGGGAGGGGAGACTGCTTAACCATCGCTGTTTCCCAGAAGCATAGCACATGCCAAGTTTAACGCTGTCGCTACAGGCCATTTTTCCAAGGATTCCTTCAAACCAAAAAATACCGAAGCAATCATATGAAAAGGATTCAAGTGAATCTAGTTTTCTCCTTTGGTTATTATTCTTTTTTAATTTTTATGGTGGAAAATAATTACAAGTGTCCTCCCATTGAACCCTTCTAGCCCTCCCTCACCTCCCACCCCCAACCCCAGGCCTTCACCCACCCTATTTACTGTCTGTGTCCACGGGTGATGCATGTCTGCAGACAAGGTCTTTGGTTAATCTCTTCCCTCCCACCCACTCACCTCGCCTGCCTTCCCTCTGAGATTTGACAGTCTGTCCCATGCTCCTATGTCTCTGCATCTATTTTGCTTGTCAGTTTATGTGGTTCGTTAGATTCCACAAAGGAGTGAGGTCATGTGATACCCTCTTTCTCTGCCTGGCTTATTTCACTTAACATGATGCTCTCCTGGCCCCTCCATGCTGTCTCAAAGGGGAAGAGATCCTTAATATTTTTTTCATGGAAAGTAATATTTAAAATTCAAAACAATAAATTAGACCCACATCTCCATGTTTCTTTAATTAACACCATCTTGCTTGGACCAATGCATGTGGTGGTGGAAAGTGAGGTGACAACAAGGCCCCTAATAGTATGAATGTACAGTCTAGTGGCGGACAGTATGTTTAGATGAAAAATGTATGCGTTTTCTATTGAACGAATCTCTTTGCTGTTATTGTCGCATTCCTGTAGGTGATTTGCAGAAGCTTAGAAAGGTGGTTCACTTGCCAAAATAATAATAAATGAATACCTAGTGTTACTCTCTTAATTTGTCACTAACAATAGCCATATCAATAGCAATTTTGTAGAACAATGTTATCTTGCAAACTTTTAAAATTATAATTTGATTTAATTAAAAAATGATACAATGCACAAGCATAGGATTCATTTCAGAAAAAGAATAAAACTGAGGGCAAACAGTGACCCAAGGCCAAGTGAAGGAACTGAATGTCATTTTTTAAAAAAATATATGTTATTAACTTTTTACAGAGTGGGAGAGGGATAGAGAGTTAGAAACATCGATGAGAGAAGAGTCATGAATCAGCCGTCTCCTGCACACCCCCTACTGGGGATGTGCCCACAACCAAGGTACATGCCCTTGACCGAAATCAAACCCGGGACCACTCAGTCCACAGGCCAACGCTCTATCCACTGAGCCAAACCGGTTTCGGCTGAACATTATTTTTTAACATACACTGAAATATCCAATCTCGGTTTTGGGCAAGTTTTCCTCAGAAGCCCCACACAAGGTGATAATTCAGCAAATTCAGGTTCTCAGAGAGAAATGTTGCCGAGTTAACGGATCGCCTTTAAACCATGTGGACACAGTTTGGACCGCCACATCGCTTCGTTTGAAAATAAATTGTCAAATTGTAGAAAGGGGAGACTTCTTTCTGCTTTTAAAACTTCTCTAAAGACACTACAGTTCAAAACAGGCGACCAACGCCGGCCGCGTTTTTCATTACCTGTATTTCCTATGCTGAAAATGTAATAGGGCAGAGCCATTTAGGAGATAATCACCATGAATGGGAAGGGAAGGGAAGCAGCGAGAAAATGGACTTTAAAAATGTATGTCTCAGCAGGCTCAGACAACCGGGAGCGGAGAACACATTGACAGAAAGTCTATAGCAGAATGGGAAGCTGGCAGTTTCCGAGATGTAATAATAAGGGCAAGGAAATAAACTGTATCCACAGAAATACAATATGAAAGAGCGGCCTGCTGGCTGATTTGAATAAGGTGTGAACTCTTCTAAGAGGATTAGCTGTGGGGAAATCACGGAGATAGCCACGTCAATGCGGTGTAAGAATGTGCGGGCAGCACTGGAGAACCACAGTCCACATAAATCGCTGCTGGCACAGGGTCCGAAAAGTCAAAGGAAAATGTAAAGGAAGTTAAATGAGGCACCGAGAGGTAGATAATTATCTGTGGTTGCAGGAAGAAACTCCAGTTATAAAAGAAATAGCCCAAAGTTGCATTTTATTCAGTTTGACGCTTCCTCCCTAGTAAAACGTGATGGTATGGAGGATCACACAGCTTACCCAGGAAGTATTTAATATTGTCATTTAAGGTCTACAGAAATATTGTTTACAGTACATTTTATTGTGCAATGCAAGTGCTGAGCTTTAGAATATTAAATGATTGATGAGGAACTAAGGTAGAAGCTCGGAGAAGCAATAAAATTAAAGCCTAATTAAATATTTTTTTTAAAAAGTGTTTTTATTTGTTTTAGAGAGACAGAGGAAGGGAGAGGGAGAAGGAGAGAAACATCGAGCAGCTGCTTCATGCCCTCTGCTGGGGATGGAGCCCACAATCCCGGCATGTGCTCTGACCAAGAATGGAGCCAGCCACCAACCAGGGCAAAGATCACTTCCTGGAATGAACTGTTGGGGGTGATAAGTGAAAACTGTAACTCTAAACAAAACAGAACAATTTGTAAGTATAATTTAGCCTTGTACCTCCCTCATGGATAAAATTATAGGGAGCGCAAACTAAGTCAAGTTTGTTAATGTGTAATTCAGATCATTTTCTTCTGCTACCCAGACAACTTCAGACTTTCTAAGGACTACAGATGTACAAGCAACATAGGACCTGGTAAGTAATCAGCAATTAATCCCTGGATAATTAAGAGTTAACCCGTAGAAGAAAACTAAAAGATTGCTTATCTTCTTCACAGTAAGGAAAAATCTAAAAACAAATACTAGCTGACATGAAATAAAAATTTTAGTACTTAAATTGCTTTCTTTAAAAATGGCAATTCTTAAAAGAAAATACAATTTAAAGAGACTTTTTTTAAATAATGTAACAACTAGCCAAAACTGGTTTGGCTCAGTGGATAAGAGCGTCGGCCTGCGGACTGAAAGGTTCCAGGTTCAATTTCGGTCAAGGGCATGTATCTTGGTTGTGGGCACATCTTGGTTGTGGAGGGTGTGCAGGAGGCAGCTGATTGATGTTTCTCGCTCTCTATCCCTCTCCCTTCCTCTCTGTAAAAAAAAAAATCAATAAAATATATATATTTTAAAAAGTAACAACTAAAAGTAGACTATGTTCTATCTCCATTGCCACCAGTCAAATCCAATCTTCAGTCACCTCTTGTCTACTGAGTCTGGTGTTAAGTTTCTCAAGTCCATTCATTCCCCACAAATCTTCCTAAAATATGTCCTTCTCCTTTCCCACGCTAAATTCATTGCCACACTCTATAAATCAAAATAATGTAGGAATATTTATTTTAAGTTACTGCTCCTGGTTCAGATTCCATACCTAAGGAATGAAAATCTCCGGGAATAGGAGTCCAGAAATCTGCAACAAAAAAGCTTCTCAAAGGTGATTCTGAAGCACCGAAATATTCAAGAATCACTATCTTTGAGACAAATGTAAACACCTCAGAGTGCTTTTCTATACTATATATTTTTTCCCTACATTCCACAACAGAGTCATGTCTGGTGCATTCAACTTCACTGATATCTTTCCATTTTCAAATCCATATGTGATGCGATATTTTTTCCTCCTTCCTGGAAAATGTCCTGGTCTTCTCCTCTTACATGCCTTCATCTTTTCCCTTTATTTGGTTGACTACTTCTCATCTATGAACAAAATCACACAAAAGCATCGCCATCCAGCACATGCATGTTTTGCTGTGCGTTGGAAGTACCCGGAATTTTTAAAAATACTGATGCCTGAAAGATTCTGATCTACTTGGTTTAGAATGCAGCCTGGGTTACCAAATTTACTGAATTCTTCTGTCTACAGCCAAGATACAGAACCACAGCTCTAAGTTTCACTTATCCAGGTCTTTATGCTTTTCCTTATAAAACTCTAATCACATGTCATTAAGATTACCGGTTGCTGTAAACTGCTGGGGCAGGAGCCTTGTGACTGTCCCACATCTGCTCTCTACACATGATGCTGAGTCTGGAGAGAGAACTGAGCAATAACTGAGAAAGGTCTGTTGAGTAACACTGACAAATGATTTGACTCATCACGAAGAATTTGAAATATTATTCTGATTGGTTTTGCTTTCGAACACTTCTTTGAGAATATGCAATGGTAGAGGAAATTATGTTTTTCTCGTTTTGCGTATCTTAAGGCCCTAGAACTGTAAATGTTTAATAAATAGTTAATTAATAAATATAGAAAGTGAAATATACACTGAGAGGCCAGATTATTATGTTCTCTGAACACATAATAAATTGACCACTCAGTGTGTGTGTGTGTGTGTGTGTGCGTGCGTGTGAGATATGGGGATACACACACACACACACACACACCTATGCATGAATTTGTGCATGAATGGGGTGTTTGGCCAGTTTGGCCAGGGGGAGGGGACATGGGTGGTTGGCTGGCCTGCCTGCTGGTTGAACTCCTGGTTGAGGGTACAATTTTCATATTACCCTTTTATTATATAGGATAAGATGCACACTGAGTGGCCACATTATTATGTGTTCAGAGATCATAATAATTTGGTCACTCATTGTATAATAATTTGGAACAAGGTTTAAAAAAATTAAGATAATGAAATCTCTTCAAGTAATATAAGCCGTATAAAAACACTACTTTGCAAATCCTATATAATAAAATCCTAATATGCTAAGTGCCCTGCTGTCTGGTCATCTGTTTAACCGATCAAAGCATAATACGCTAATGATATGCTAAGGCCACTCAACTGCTCATTATGATGTGCACAGACCACCAGGGGAAGACACTCCAACCAGTAGGTGAGCTTGCTGCTGGGGTCTGATCGAGACTGAGAGAGACGGGCCACACATACCTTGGAGCCCTCTCAAGGTCCCTTTCCAGCTGGCCAACCTCCTGAGTCCCTCTCCATCCCAGATCATGCACCAGTGGGGTCCCTTGGCCTGGCCTGCACCCTCTAGCAATTCCCCTCAGGGGATGTCAGAGAGCCAATTTTAGCACTGGGCCTCTAGTTCACTTATAAGTAGATTACTTTAATGAACAAATATATTCAATATCTATTCATTAAAAATGTCTGGGAAAACTTGTTTCTAAATATGGCTGGGATCTTAATTGTTAGGAGAGGTAATGTCGAGTGCAGATTCTTGGGATACTGGGGTCACATTTCAAGCTGTGGGGTTATGAAACTAAATTTTGAAAAACCAATGTTTCTCAATATTTTTATTAGTTTTCAAAGTGGACATGTATTTTGGGAAAAATGACCTAAGACACTACATATGAAAATTTTGTTAGCATAGTTCAAGTGATTATTTTATTTGACATGAATGTTACTTTATTTTGTGTAAACTGTTAGGTAAGTTTAAATTTTAAACTAACTTGATTTGTATTTATTCTATCTATATATCACTTCCTACTGATGAATTATAGAATCTTAAGAAATTTACATAATCAAATATCTAATATAATGGTTTTGTGTTTATGTGAAACTTTCATATCTAAAGAATATTATAACTGGGTTTTGAGGACCTGTTAGGAGTTTGCTAAAGGAAAAATAAAGTAATACTTTCCTACTGGAGAGCAAAGTATGACAATATTGTATTTTCAGGGAATATTGAGAGGTTTCTCAGTACACACAACCAATGGGAATGGTAGCAAATAAATTTCCCAGGAATTCTATGGAACATCTAATCACGTCAGGCAATACAATAGAGATTTTGTTTAGAGGGATATTGGGTGTCTGTCTATCTATCTATCTATCTATCTATCTATCTATTCATCTACCATCTATCTCTAGATACAGATCTATAACTATATCTTCAATTCAATGCTATGCTGATCAAAATAAAGATGTTATAATAATTTTTTAAAGGTCTAATTAACTTTACTAGAGCATTAGTAAATTAAGCAATGATTGTTGGAGAATTTAATGACTTCCTGGTTCAGAATAAATTTAGCAATAAAAACTCATTAGAAAGGAAGTACATGCTTAAAATATCCCTTGTGTGTATAAAAGAAAAAGTGCAGTGATTATTAATTGAAATTAAAATTTAACAGTATACTAATGTAACATGACATAAAATTCCATCTGTTACAGAGCGTTACGAAAACAAAAATACTGAGGGACTAGTTCATCATTCTTGGGCTTTGACTGGTTAATTGGTGCTTAATAAAAATGTATTTGCATGAAAAGTGGTATTGATGGTAAGAATTCTAATATACACTGCCATATTTGCTTTTTATTCTCCCCAAACACAGTCCCTTTTGGGAATAAAAATACAACTGGCAAAGTATGACAAGAACTAGATGAAAAGGAATTTTCATCATAATCGCATGCTCCCCACATAATACAATATATACATATCAAATATAAGTAGATCTCTGTGTGTATGTAAATGTTCCATAAATTATAGACAATATTGAAGATACAAATGAAATGCAACATATGGTCAAAAAGAAAAGTATGACACCATTTGCTCTGTTTAAAAACCACATATAGATTGTTCAGATTAATAGACTTTCTACGTTTTTCAAGACTCCATGGCACCTCAAGTATGACCAAGAGATTCTGCATTTAAAATATGACTCTAAAGCAGTGGTTCTCAACCTTTCTAATGCCACGACCCTTTCATACAGCTCCTCAGGTTGGGGTGACCCCCAACCATAAACTCATTTTCGGCGCTACTTCATAACTGTAATGTTGCTTCTGTTAAGAATCATAATGGAAATATCTGTGTTTTCCAATGGTCTTAAGCTATACAGCAGCGGTTCTCAACCTGTGGGTCTGCATATAACCCATTAGTAGAAAAAGAAGTACTTGTATTTAGCATCAAAAAGGAATTGCTACAAGATCTGGTGCCACCGAGAAGCACTCACATTACATTTATGTAAGGAGAAAACATTCTTTGTACCATAAGCAAGGTATATGTTTTAAGGTATTAAGTCATATAAACTGGCACTTATTTAAAACATGTTATACATTTTGGGAACAAAAGACTCAAAGGTAGGGAATGACTATATGACCAAATATGTTAATTTTAGGATTATATATAGCAGCTAGAAAAGAAACATAAATTTAACGCACCAAAACCAAAACAGTAGAAATCAACCTACATTTCTAAACACAGGACAACAACCACCTATATTATGATGCCAGCATTTGAAATACTAAATATAAAAGAAGTTGGCCATAAGAAAAAATTATGCTGTGTCAGGTGGAGTTTTTTTGTTAAAGCAGGAAACAAAGAGAACCATGCCATGATTGAAATTGGTATAAGTCATTTAACTGGAGTGTCAAAAAACCATATTGTATGGAATGTAACAAATTTACAAACACACACACACACACGTACACACACACATATATATATACATATATATATATCTATGCCAGGAGAACTTCTGTGCTGGAGTCAGTAGACTTCTTAACATACACATACAGAGATCTGTATACACAAAAATGGCTCTGATTTTAAGCTATATGCTTTATTTCTGGAATTTAGTAAAAATATATGATGTTATAGATAGATCATGGTATCTATATGAAATATATGGTATATGATATCCTCTACACTAATAAAAGAGAAATATGCAAATTGAGCATACCTCCACGACACCCATCAGCCAACCAGGAGTGAGTATGTAAATTAACCCAACAAAGACGGAAGATTAATTTGCATACACAGGTGTAGAGCGGCCAGGCAGGGCAGGATGCCTACTTTGAGGGTGAGAGTGGGGGTCAGAGGGAACTACAGGAGTGATGCTCTGGCCAGGAGCAAAGGCAGGGGAAGGAAGGCCTATTCTTGTATGAATCTTTGTGCCTCTAGTATATAATAAAAGGCTAATATGCAAATTGTTCCTTCAACCAGCGGTTCATCCAGGGGTGGGAGCTGGCTGGCCAACTGCCCATAGACCATTCCCCATCCTTCCAAGACCTCCCCTGAAGCCTATCCCAATTGGGGTGGTCTAGCTGGACCCCACCCATGCACAAATTCATGCACCAGGCCTCTAGTATGATATATAATTGCTTATACAGAATATACAATGCTCTTCCACAACTCACTAAAATTTTTAATTACCTTGTAGCAATATTCTTCATTTCAGTTTTTCTACTACAGAATTGAGTAAAACTTTCCAGGGTGAATAGAAAATATATAAACCTAGAGAACATATATAATTCAAATGCTCTGCACTTTATGGCAAGAAAACTCACTGTGTAGCTGGTATAAATATTGCTAACATTTTCAATGGCTTAACACACATGACTTTTAAAATACAGCCACTCCGTGGGTAAAAGTTTCCATTCTCTCTTACATATTGTCATATAGTATTTTACACCTCTATATGAATTTGCAATCCTGACAATAACGGATTTTATTTTTCTTTTGTGTGTGTGTGGGTTTTTTTTACTTAATTTCCTTTAATTGTATCATATTACATGGTACAAAATGCAGTCCACTTAAAGGCTTTTAAAAGTTACAGACTATTTTAAACAGAGGTATAGATTAGTACTTTGAAATGGCTGTCACTTGAGTCTTTATTGCCGGCAATTAATGCACATTGGTTTGCCTATATTTTGAATAGTTCCATTTTAAATGCATGGGAGAAACTAAATAGCTATGGAAATCAGGCTTGCTTGCTTTTCCTCCATTATATTTCCTCTGAGATCATTTTAGCACTTACAACTTGACCGCAATACAATTTGCTAGTTACCTCCTTGCACTGCGATCTGGGCTTATCCGTTATGAACTGTCACTCAGAAGTCTAATTTCAGCCTCTATTATAATGCTGATGCAATGGCTGGGTCAATTTTGCCATCCACGCAGATCCTGAAGAAAATAAATGTCAGTTTGATTAGGTGCCTAAGTGACAGACAGATTTCGGTAAATATAATGAGATGTATTCCATAAAGTACACGGACGCCTTTGGTCATTCATTAGCATTTTAGGCTTTTATATAACTTCTTTTTTTTT